>PRKT01000610.1:29944-54437 GCA_003671525.1 Saccostrea glomerata | reverse complement strand
TTTTAGCTTCAAAATGGGGAAATCACCCGTAGAAACAGTTACGATGAAAATCAGACACTCGGAGGATAGAATGTAAATAAGAGACTTGTTTATAGATGGTTTCAGCAATTCTTAGCGGGTCATGGGTCACTGAATGATCAGCAGAGGACAGAAAGACCGAAAAAGGGAGGTCAGGCGGAAACTTTCTTAAAATGATGTCTGACGTTGTCCAAAAAGATAGACGATTAGAGCAATATGAGAGACTTTTTTTCTTATGGTACTGTTCAAAAAATTTTGACAGATAACTAAATTATGTTTAGACTGAGTTCACAATTGATGCCAATAATTCTTTAAAAAGAGAAAATATGTTTGAATGTGTTCATGAATCTCAAATATTTTAATAAAACGAAGGGGAAGCGTTTAAGTGTATGACACCGCGTGTCCGTCATGATTATGACGTTATTTTGGTGCGGCGACTACCATAATTGCACTTTGTATATAATTCGATATTTTGAAAAGTTTACATCATTTTTATTTGAATTTTTCAAGACTGATTTATAATTCATAAAGCTTTGATCATATTTAATTTCGTTAATTTACGTCGACTAGAAGCATTTTTATCAAACTTGTGACATTACTCTTGGATCAACCCTCGTACATGTACTCTCTAACTGGTGTGTACAAACCTCAAATGATTGTATTTCATATTTCAAATCTTATTTTATTTGAATCCAAAATTATACAATTTTTATGATGCGAACTTGGAACAAAACCCAAGGGCATATATTACTTAAAATTTATTGTTGTGTTACGTGTAAAAGGTGTACTGTTGCGGCAATATATGCAATGTATAAGCCAATAAAGGTACTTTTTCAACTTCATGGCTAATAAGCTGTTAAAATTATTTTAATTTTAAATGAGATATTAGGAGTATTTTTGCTCCCCTAAATAAAAATAAAATGTGATTGACAAATAAACATGTTAACATTGCTTTAGATTTAAATATCTTATTATTAGTTTCTCAGGACGTGTTAGATAACGGACAAATATATGTTTGGTAGACCGACATTCTATCGTCATGTCCTACATTCAAAACTCCTATATAAGGAACACTGGAGGACATATTATCTATTACTTAATTCTGATCGACGCTAACTTTCACCATGAGATCTTTGATCTGCCTTCTTATATTTGGTGAGTCTGATAAGAAAAATATTAATTTGCAATTATCATTTTAAAGCTCTCTCTATTCCCATGGCAGTTTTCGTTTATGTAAAATGCAAATATTGATATTGCCGCTAAATGCATAAAAAACTAATTATTATTTTTACTTATTTAACTTGTTTTACCATATTCCATTACAATTGTATATTTATATTTTTTTTCATATCCATTCATTTGTCACTTTGCTTCATTGCTTGCTCTGTTTTAAATCTACTCACATCTATCAACCTAATCATTCGTTATAGGTTAGGTTTAATTTCATTTGCTAAAAGCTCATATCATAATTTTGCGTCCTTTTAACATAGGAAAAAAAGATATGAAGCCATGAATAAAGATATATCTTTTAAATATATGGGAAGACTGATTGATGATTGATTGTATGTTGTCTAATGTCCCTCTCGAGAACTTTTCACTTATTTTGAGAAGCCACCACTTGCCGGTGGGGAGCTGCAAATTACTATACTCAGCGCTCATGGTCATTGACCAGGGAGGGTTCTTTTTCGTGCCAGCATCTACTGCGGCACAGGACATCGGTTTATACAGTCTCATCCGAGGGACCGGTCTCCACGTAATACTTACTTCGCGACTCTTATGCAGATGCTCTAAGCACTGAGCCATTACAGGCAACTGAAAGGGGGAATGTGGAATAGAATTGCAAATTCAAAATCAAAAAGAAACTTTGAAAGATTATCTGATGAACTCTAAACGTGTCACATTTCTTCGTAGAAAAACCAGTTCTATATCTGCCTTAAGGACAGATGTACAAAAAAAAATGGATCCCTGGATTCCTATATATTTTTTGACCTTATTTCTTGTAAATGATGCAAAAAAAAATTATCATTTTTTTTTTTGCACCAGAACTGGTGCAACAAGGAACTGGTCCCTATGATTTACTAACCATATACAATAAAAATTACTTGTTTTCGTGGAGGCAAAGTCTCGAGGTTTGAGAAAAAATATCGATGTGTGGGGATTAGATTTCGTGTTGATAAGTAAAGCATACTTAATTTAATATTCCGTAATGGTCAAGAATTCGTAGGTTCCTCCATACATCGAAAACAACGAAAATGCACCCCTTCCAAAATTTGTGATTTCACAGCACAGTTTAATGCAATTCTAAATCATTTAGGGGTAGCATATGTGAGCTGTAACCAGAAATGCACTGGTTCTCCTAGAATGTACAATGGGAAGCGATGTGCCTCCACGACACGCTACGCTGACTACCACAAGGGGGCTTGTGGGTGTGGCCACGGAGACAGCCAGTTTGGCTGGAACCATGACCACTTCGTCACCGCCCCTAATCAGATGTTCTTTGATGAAGGATACGGCGGATGGTGTGGTCAGAGGTGTGGGAAATGCGTCAAACTGACAACCACAGGTAAAAGCGTCAATATGACAAACACAACAAATTGAGTTTAACAGAAAATCTAAGGTAAATGAGTCTAACTGACAATCACAGGTAAGTGCATCAAACTGACAAACACAAGTAAATGTGTCAAACTGACTATCACAAGTAAATGTGTCAATCTGACAATCACAGGGAAATGTGTCAAACTGATATACACGAGTAAATGCGTTAAAATTAAAATCACAGGTAAATTAGCCAACATTAAATGAGTGATATTGACTATCATAGATAAATTTATCAAAATGACCTGCCTAAGCATTATTTTTTAGTTTACATTTTAAACTATTCGAATTATTTCGTGTGCCTACAGAGACTTTAATAACATCTGGAATCAAATACAAGCCTTCAGTTACGTTTAAATATAAAAAGAAAACTTGAATTCAGTGAGGCTTTATTGTTATATACTATACCTATATTACTATAAGTAACTGAATATTTTTCCTTACAGGAGGTTGGGTGCCTGGTCAAGGTGGTCCAAGTCCTACAGGACAATCCCAGGTTTTTATGGTTACCAACCTGTGTCCCAATGTTTACCCAAACCAGAACTGGTGCAACCAGGGAACTGGTCCCTATGGCAACGGACACAACGACTATGGATACGTGGCCCATTTCGACTTGGAAAATGGCGCACAACAAATTTCACGTATAGGTTGGAACAACCCGGAAGTGACGTGGGAGATTGTATCATGTAATGGATATAACACCCCCACTGACGGCATGTATAACTCATGTGAGTGTGCACACCACGGTAAACGCTCTCTAAATGGAACAGCCAACGGAAGTGAAAACTAATCCACTGTGATCAAATTTGTTATAAGTTATTTGTTTTATAAGAATTAAATCTGAAAAAAAATATTATATTGTATGGACGTTTTACGTGCCATCTGGTTCCAAAGAGAAGACCATTTTACAGATAAGATAATATTTTAAACAAATGAATTCACTGAAATGGTCATAAAGTTAACAAGATATTAGGAAAATTTCTGATTACACAGAAACTGGATTAGACAAGTTTCACGAAATATATTCCCTTATTTGGTTTCTATCATAATTGTTTGAATTTGATGCAGTCAAACTTGTTTCTAGAAGTCTAGGTGTGTGGCAACGCACTTTGAAAATATTACGCACTTTGAAATTTTTTTTTCAAAGTGAGTTGTAACAATGGTGGCCTAGCGTAGAGCGTTAATTTCGTAATGGATATACCAAAGTTCGATTCCCCTTTGCCGTACCTGATAACCAAACATAATTAAGGAGGATCTCTACACCTATAAAGTATAACTGATTTTTGTTGCATGCATTTGTTTCTAATCATAGGCCCCATATCCGATAAAATAAGGCTCCAAAGTATTTCAATTTATTTTATAGAAATACTTGAAATATTTTATTTATTTTGTTAAAACCCCTCCTATCTACATTTTTAAAAGTCCAGTGCTTTAAATTTCTCTTCAAAGTTTAATGTTATAAAATATTGAAATAATAACCAACAAAGTTAAAAATAAAATAACTATAATTTTTATTTAAATTTACAAAAATATACAAAAGAAAAACTAAAAAAGTATTTTCTTGAGAATATCTGGTTGGATCTTTTCCAATATCTGAAAAGATATATAATATAAAGGGTAAAAACAATGAAAAAAAGAAATTGAAAAACTGTCAAAAATTTCAAACATCACAAAAATTCAGGTGTGAGAGATCCGCTTCAAGAGTGGACTCAAATATCTTGGTACTGTTTTTTTTTATAAACTTCAAATAAACTCTACTTGCACAAGTATTAAAAAAAATGTCAAGCAAAGACGTTGAAAGAAGTTCGTATTGTACATGTATTGTTTTTCAAGGAGTTTAAGCGAAAACCATCACGTTTCCAGTCAATGACAAAGAAATGTATTTATGAATTCATGGTATTGAGAAAGGTAGATTTACTTACCGTTTTTATCCAACTTGCATGTGTTATCCATGCATGCAGTGCTAGATATAACATAACATAACATGTAAACATGGTAAATGGCCAAAAGCGGGTAAAGAAATTCTTACAACCAAATTCACACTTCGTCTAAAACCTGCACGTTTCCCATACAAACAGCTGATAATCAATGTTGATCAAACGTTTGGGTCATGCAAAATTCCACTTACTGTTCAAACGTTTTGGTGATTTCATGAAGAGTTTAAATTTCACTGGGTATAACCATTCATTCGGGTGTATACAAATCGTGAACAGAGTATCCTCTAGTCGATTGGAAGATAATACATATATATGTCTTATCTTATCAAATTTGCATTTTTGGGGGATATATTTTGCTGGAAAGCATATATATTTATTGAAGAAAAAAAAGGAATTTCTGGCTTTTTGACACGTAATGATGAATTAGCATATGGACAAACCATGTTTTAATATCATTTTTTCTCACCTTAAAATCGTATTCTAATACGTTTGTAAATGTATTATTTAATAATCAAATAAGTAGAAATTGAATAAGTTGACAAACAATTCATTTTTTAAGGTAAGGTTTGCGTCTCCCTCCAACTTTTATTTTTTTTAATATGCACACATGCCATATATCAATTTATTCAGGGAGATTAGCTCCATCATTTAATATGATTTTCAAAGATATTGCCCGTCCCATTTTTTTAGTAAAAGACGCCAAATTTAACGTATTTCATATTTCACCTCGAATATTATTTTCATTGAAAAAATTGATTTATTTTATTAATTATCAAACTTTTATAATTAAAATGACCTGAATTAGTATAATTCATGCTTCTATTATTTAAACTATTAATTTTCCGTTATCAAAAATGTGAAAAATTGGGTAAAAAAGAAGATTTTTCAATTTTCCTTGATAAAGTGAAACCGTTGCCATGGCAACAAAAATATAAAAATCAACGTTTTACATATCTACCGATTCCATCAAATTCCATGAAGTTATTAATTTGATCATTTTAAATAATTTGAACCAAAAAAATATGTATGTCCCCAATATTATTTCCATGGAAACAGGGGCTATATTATGGGTTCGGAACACAAAAATCAGGCTTTTTCTACACTTATAAAGACAACATTGATATCACCTTGTCATGGTGAATGTTAAAGACTAAATGTATTTTTGATATTGTTTTTAAGCAAAACTTGGCCAAAAATATTCAAAATAAAACTCCTCCTGTGCTACAAGATGGTCTAAAAATTTATTCCATGGAAGAAATCTAGTATTTATGGCAATCTTTACATCTGAATATTCTGATGAAATTGTCCATGAATTATACTGCAACACCTTTAGAAGTACATGTATATGTTTATAAACATACTTCAGAACATGTTGCAACTAACCCAATTAAAAGCCTCTGAATTTGACCTCATGCTGATTTAGTTATTCCAACATGTAGTAATTTCTAGACATCTTCGTAGCAAAATATCTTTATTCAGTTATGTCTCGTGACTATCATTATACATGTATGCCATCTTGAGTGAAATGTTGTAAGCATTGCATCCACGAAGCTGCTGTTTTTATACCCCGGTAATTAAATGATTTCTTTACTTCGAAGAGTAGAAATGCTATCTTGAAAGTAATGTTTGTTTGCCCTCTCTTGACTCTGGGTAAAATTATTGGGTCGGTAGGTGAGAAAATTTTCAACAACATTTCTTTACAGGGAATAGGAGGAATAAAATGAAAAAATACGGCCCTGCATTGAAAAAAAAATTTCAGTCTGGTCATTTTAGTCAGTCGGTCTGGAGAGGCCGACAACCAAACATATCTTAAAGATGGCCTATTTCTACACTTCATGGACATTAGCTCAATCATTGGATTAGGTAGTCTGAGAATCTAAATTGAAATATCAGACAGAACAAAATAAAGATGAATTCTAAGTGACATCAATTCATACTTTAATGAGTTTACAGAGTACTTCTGATTTCAGAGAAAAGGCAAATTCTGCAAAATGACATAACACTGTCATAAATATTTGTCAAGAACAGGGAAAAAGAAACAATGTTACAGTGATAGATATATCTCCTTGATATCCATGAAATAATAATTTAAATATAAAAATTTTTTCTCCTTTTTAAAATCAAAATACAGAAAAAAATTAAAAGATTATAAATGTAAACAATTTTAAAATAAACTACATGTATTTGTGAAAGATTTTAATTTTAGTTGATTACTAAACTGGTCTTATCATTCCTACTAAATTAACAACCTTTCAATTTCCAAGTGTCATATTTTAAACTGTTAAATGTTCACTGCAGCTTTATTTACAAAACTCATCAGTTTTCAGAAATACTTATTTGAGCATATTAGGTCCTGGTAAGAACAAAATTTAATGAATAAAAATATTAAATTTAATTGTTCATGTATTAATTTCCTTGCAATTTTACAAAATAACCCTTTTAAGAAACTTGTTACTTGTAAGTGTAGACAAAAGCAACCTTCAATTAATACCTTAATGTATACATTTATTTTACTGAAAACAAATTCAAAGATGGACAAACAGAGCATGCACTGCAATCATCACATACACATATTTTCTAAATATATTGAAAACAGCATGTATATACTACCAGGTAGATAGGATGCTGTTAAACATTAAATTTTTTTCTATAATCTATAGACATATAAAAAATATGCATTGGGTACAACAAATCATCATTTCTTTTCCAAATCTCCATTGACTTTGCCATGTCTGGTTCAACATCTTAGCTTGATCCATCCAACTTTCTTTAATATTCTTGAGCTGATATGGGATGACCTCTACTTTGATTGATGGCACAAATCTTTTAAGGAAACACTGAAGTACTTTTTTTTTGTTCTTATCTATTCCAATTAATGACCCAATTGATCTGAAATCATATGTGTTCATTTTTACAATAACATTTAAGGAATTGCATTTTTGGAATTGCATAAGGAATTGGACTGAATTTCATTCACTCAATGAAATGAAATTTCCAATATAATCAATGAAGAATCAATATGAAATTATTGTACAATTTATACATGTAGATTGAATTAGTGAAATGCAAATGCTTGATCAAGAAAATTAATGTTCTTGTCATGCACAATTTGTATTAATTAAAAAATGAGATATTAATTAAAATCAAACCTCATTTAAAAGGTAACTTGAACAATTGAATACCTGTTCCAATAATGTTACAAATATTAGGCCTAAAAAGCAAGGATTTTTTTCATAATTTCTTGAATGAATGCATTTTTATTTTTTGGCAATGTTGGGATATTAGCCACATCCTGACATCCTTGTACCGTTTATTCATCGTTTTTAAATCTGTAGTCAGAAGATCATTCATAACTTTCAGTAAAATGAATAGTTAAATAATTACCTGATGAAAATACTATCAACAATCAAACTGTCAACATCATCATTGGACATGGTCAAATGCACCGTGACTTTTCTTCCCTGTTCGGACTGCATAAAGCATAATACTTTACAGGATACTCTCAGGTCTTTTCTTTTTTCCTTCCCATTCTCACTTAAAATTTTAGTGTAGTGGTGAAGCGAGAAACACACAACAGCACAATGCGTCGATAACTTTCTTCTGATCGGAATGGCCTACAACTTGCCACATTCCGTATCGAAAATAAACAAGTCCTCCTTTATTGGTTCATCCACATGCATCACGCTAATCTCAAAGGCTTTTAAGATTCCTATGCTTTGATTTGTTATAAGACTTTCTCCTTAAGGACGTTCGATCCTGAATTTTAAAGTCTTAAACTTTTCTTTAAACCAATTTAATTATCATCTTGAATCAGTTCTCTTAAAACCAAGCCACTTTTGAATGGATGTATATGCACTAAATTTTGAAATATGGGGCTTTATAAAGAGCATGGGTTTAAATGGTGATTTTTTTCATAATCACAGTGCGAAAATCGAACATCCATCTTTTGATAGATATGAAATATATAAGATGCCAGAATACCAAATAAAAATCATCAAGTTTATATCATAAATATAAAACTCAACCAAATATAATGTATTTTGACTTTGGTAGACTCTCAACACAATAATTAAATCAGAAATAGTAACCCACACCCTACATTTTTCCGGTATTGTTTTGGTATAAAATAGTCTCTATTAATGAAGCTCTAAAAAATTAAGAAAAAGTCTTAAACTTTTTTAGATACAGAGGATGTGAATGACATATGGTTCCCTCTATAATATGAAATAATGAAACATAGGGGTAGATGATCGTTTTTTTGAGTTAGCTCGAATTTTCTCTGATTCACTTGAATTTCCTCTAATTTTTCCTCTTTAAGTAACATATGATGACAATAGATCTATATACACTTTCAAGATAAACTTTTTTTTACTTTGAAATGAACCATTAACAGGTTTATGCTTTATATATTAATAGACGAGAGAGTTCAAGATCACATACAGTGTATATACAGTTCCTTTTCATCATATTCAGCCTGAATTTCCTCTATTAATATTCATGAGCTGATATATTTGTTCTTAATTTTTTTTTCTCTTTTTCTTGTTTACCAATAAAATTAACAGAGACAAACTTTTTAAAAAATATATTTATACTTTTATGCGCCCGAATCGATAGATCAGGTGCATATTGTCTTTGCCCTGTCTGTCTGTTTGCCTGTCTGTTTGTCTCTTTATCTGTCTGTCTCTCTGGCTGTCAGTTATCCATCGCCATAACTTTTGAACCGTGAAAGATACAGACTTAATATTTGGTATGCATACTTTCCTTATTAGGCTCTTTCAAATGACACCAAGGTCAATGACCTTGTGACCTTGACTGTGACCTTTACGCCAAAAATAGCTTCTTGACCTTTCACCATTTCTTTTGAACCGTGAAAGATACAGACTTAATATTTGGTATGCATATTCCATTAATTAAGCTCTTTCAAATAACACCAAGGTCAATGACCTTGTGACCTTGACTGTGACCTATATGCTACAATAAACATTTTCGAACTTACTTGCCACTGGGCGATAGTGTTTCACAAACACCTCTTGTTTTCAATCAAAAACATCAGTTGGTACTTTCAAATTCAGTCCATCAATCAACGTCAAAATGACTGAATTGTAAATTTTTTTCTTTTTTTCATAAAAACTCTAATTTTTTTTATATAACTTGAATAGGTTCATAATATTAATATTAAAACGAATATTTTTTTGTTTTGGGTGGCAATTTATCCTTTTGCTATTGTTTTAATGTATTCATGAATAACTTTCGCATTTATGTAATTATAGAAAAAAAAATCAAATATTATTGCTTCTTGACAAAAAAGTAATTCATTGTATACTTTGTATACCGGCAATATAACATATAACTGTATATTTTATATATATAAACACTATATGTAAAAAAAAAACCAAACAAACAACGATTTGAATGCAATTCAATTGAAAATATATTTGAATTTGAAGAAAATTAAATTCATTAGAATTACATTTAACAAGTTAAAGTACAAGTTGTAAATGCAGAATTTTACCATGTAAGTTGACATAAATATTGCAGTTACAAGAACTAATCTTAAACTTGGTTTAATCAAATAATTCTCATATATTCATTTGATTTATAATTCAGAAACATTTCTCTTCAAAAGAAAATGTAAATGTTTTGATATCAGGACATTAGAACATGTAATGCAATAAAACATTAAATTAGAACAAATACATGTCATCAAAGTACTGGTACAACATCAAAACACAATGTAACAACTACACTGTACTGCTAGGTACAAGTTAACTTTCTCTCATTGATGCAAAATAATTAACAAGTTTGGCAATGACTTTCTTTGACTTTGTAACTCTGACAGACTTCCCACTCTGTTCACTGAACAAAGAATAAATACCCTCTACTGGATCTCGAATGAAAGCAAGTTCAAGATGTTTGTACTGTAATCCACTACCTGTAATCTTTTTTGCAATTGGACAGCTGATGATTTTGTGGTTGAGTAAAGGTTGTAATGATGGTAAATTTGTTTGCACAACATTTGAATACTTGTAAAAATCTACAGCACTTGTGGTTGTAAAGGATGCTGACCTACAGCTTGCATTTGCATTCAATACATCAATATTTAGATAACATATCAAAGATTGAAGAGAAACAACATCACTGCGAGCATCATGTGCTTCATAACCTATACCTGCAAGGTTTTCACATAAGAATTCCTGTCTATAAGAAGAAAGACCAGGCCTCTCCATTCTAAAAAGTTTCAAAGTATCAATAAACCCCTCAACAATGTTAGAAAAACAGTCTAACTTATTGCAAGAATCTAAAGCATACATTAGAATGGGCGAGTCAAATGACTCAACATTGTGTCCCACAAGAATAACTCTTTTATGGAATTTTTCAAAGAAATTCAACAGCATATCAACTGCAGTTGAAATAGATGAAGCATCAACTTTTCTGCCATTGTGGTACATATTCCCGTCCTTGATGGATATGCCAGTAACATTTGTGGACTGTGGGGATATGGGCTTCTTTGGAAATACAAAACAACTGAACCGTTCCTCTCCAGCTGCAGCTGCTATCTGGGTAATGTGGGAAGTCCTTGCTGTAAAAATATAATAGAGGTGTCAAGAATGACTTGGGAATATGACATTAAAAAATCAGGGAAGTTCAATAATTGTATATTTATTTGTGTTTCAGATATATATTTCACATAACTGTATGATAAACTCCATAGCTGATCATACCTAATCCAGTTGTTTCCAAATCGAAATAAACTGGAACATATTCTTGGGACAATTGTACTGGTTCTCGAGTTGGAAAGAGAATGGGAGGAGGAATTTCTGTAACATCTCGATTCTCTCCACTTATGTCAATCTCGGAGCTGTATGTTATTCCCTCCCTGGTCTCCTGGCATGCATTTTTTTGCAACCTAGAAAGAGCATACTTTTAATGTATGTTCTTCTTATACCTTTCTGATTTTAAAATTATCAGGTATATTGAAAAGTGAAAGAATTCAAAACGCTGATATAAATTAAAACCAATTAATGCAGAATAAATATTGTACATAACTTTAAATCTATAGATTTAGCTTTCTTTCAACTTTTTGACTCATAATTCCTAGATTAAATCCATGAAATTAAAAATTTATGCTTATATTCCAGCTACTTTAGAAAAGTTGATAGAAAAAAAGAATTGTTGTTATAAACAGTTAACAGCTTAGGGGATATGTTTAAAAATATTTGTACATACCACCAAAAAAATAGATTTTTTACTGATACATCACATTATTTACTTACCTTTTGGCTTTTAATTCCAGTCTTCTCCTCTTTGCAGCTCTTGTCCTGTCCAGTGCCTTCCTCTTTCTATGTTGTAAATCTCTAAGCAGAGCCAACTTTTTGGTGTAAGCACCTGGAGATAATCCAGTCCTTGTATTTACCTGAAATGGTTTATTCATAGAGATACACTTGAAACGCTAATACATGTACATGTATTTTGACAATTATTATGAATATATAATTATATCAAAATTAAAGTTACATACAGTTTGATTTTGATTTCATTAACTGCAATTATATGGTAAAATATACATTGAATGTGCATTTCTCCACAACTGATGAATATTGATTATACCTTAGATACATAATTGTGCCCAATGTTTTTCTGCGCAACAGCTGCAGATACTCGAAACCATAGACTTCCAGATCCACTATAATGATTTTTCTTGGGAGCTTTTGATGCTATTGTGTTGTTTAAACTTTCATTGGCCTGTGTGGATCCAAGTTTGGAAATTTTTTGGCAGTGGCTCTTGTATTTGGAAAAGATATCGGCGAGCGCTTTCTGCAGATTTTTGTCAGTAAGGCACTTTCCAAATGGGAGCTGTCTGTACAGCTTGTGGGGGTCTTTCTTATGCTGGCACCACTCCGAGCAATGAGTATGATCTCCAAAGGGATGCTTCCACATGGCGTCTAACCCAACTGCTACTCCCTCTGGGTTATCCTTATTTTGGGATACCATGTAGGCCCAACATTTTTGAATATATCTGTAAATATACATTTATACCATATTGTAAGAGGTTATTGATTTAAGATTTAAATGAATGCAATATTTGGTCTTTCAAAAATTGGCCTGGTGTGCATGGCGTGTTGGCCAAGATGATATTGTGCATTATATTAATTGTGGAAAGTACCAAATTTATATGAAAATGTCTGGCCATTACAATTGTTATCCTCATCAACTATAAAGGTTATAGATAAGCAAATAATTCATATTATACTGTATTGAAAACCTCACCTGATTACTCTGTGTGATAAAGTTGGGTAAGTGCGCTTAAGAAGGTAGAGGTTATTGGTCAGGTTCTTTTTAATATGATTTTTATCTGATCTTTTTTCAATTTTCTGGTCAACTGTCTGGTGTAATTTAGAAATAGCTGATGCATCATCATCACCAACAATAGCAGCTGTATGTATCCCTTCATCCACTTTCTCCTTTACCATTTCGACAATCATGTCTTGTTCCATGGCCTTTGCGCTGCCTGTTTAAATGACCAAAGATTATTTAATTATTTTGCCGGATATAAAAACAAAAGGTCCATGGGCAAAACCATTCATCTGAGCACATTCTTGGCTCGGAAAAAGTTTACAGATGGACAGACAGACGTACTACAGAAATAAAATGTTATCAGAGAAGCTGGCATACAATGGATACCAAATTGTCAATTTCATCAGGCATTAAATGGTGTGTAGATTGAAATACTTGAAAAAGAGGTTTCATCTATGCTTTTTTTAGTCAATCTATTAAATTTTATTCATATTTACCATTCCAATTTTGTCTACAGTCATGTGGTTTAGGAACAGTTCCACTTTTAGATGCATTGCTACAAATACGACATGTCTTGTTTCGAACACTATATCCAACCACCTTTCCTGTTTGTGTCCCAATCATAGTTGCATGTCCTACATCAAATATATCATTTTTAATACATGTACAAGTACACTGTTGGATTTAAAGAAAAACACAGCAAGTGTAAATATTTAAAAATGGACAAGAAAAATCAGTATGACACAGCATTTGTAATCTTTGATGCATATTGTCACCTCAAGTCTGCAATGTTAAGTAAAATACACTTAAAACAAAATGCCACGGATGGGCAATTAGCAAATTTTGCTTCGTTATGAATGTATTTTGTTATATCCTTTAGCTTTTTACAATAATTTAAACCCACAGGGAATGAAAATCACTTCGATATAAGCATTAATTCATTGTAAGTATGTTTGCTTAAAGCAATCAAATTACCGGACAAACTGTCATATGCTTTTCCGCTGCCTCTCTTTTGCCACCCTGCATCTACCGAGACACATATCTCCCTCTGACCAGTTTCTCTGAAAATGGTTTTACATAATCATCATATATTTGGCATCACTAGTCAAACATTTAAAGTTATTGCAGATTTTGGTGATATATAAAGAGGTACATTATGTGTAAACAAGATATCACCAAAGTCGGTGTGTTTGTGAAACACTTTGCACCCTGGCAACAACAAAGTTCTAAAAAGATACCGAGTATAAGTAGAATTTTAGCGAGGGTGCCAAAATCGATAAAATTGAATATCGCTAAAAGTTAATTGCGTTTTATTTTTAATAGCTTCATTGATATGCATTTTAAAATCGCTAAAATATCATCTCACTAAAAATAAATTACAAGTTTTCAAGGAAAAATCGCTAAATTTGCGTCTTGCTAAAATTTCCACTTACACGGTTACTTTTAGCACATAGATCACATTCAAGGTCACAAAGTCCTTTACCTTTGTGTCATTAGAAAGAACTTAATTAGTGGAGTATGCATACCAAATATAAAGTCACCATCTCTCATGATTCAAAAGTTATGGCGAAGTTTAAAGTTGACAACAAATTATGAGATTATGAGGAAATTATTATACCTTTCTGTTGCATCACATTCTTCTTCTAGGCTTTCTAGAACAGAATCTTGTGCAACTTTTTCCACTGCCTGTCCAATTTCTGTCTGCCTCTTACTCATCAGTTTATGTTGAACAGGGGGAACATTTATAGCTGACAAAATGCTGTTGATTTGGGAAACCCCCACACCGGCATAAATCAAAGCTGCCAAACAAAAAATGAAGTCAAATTAAATACATGGAATATGGGTAAACTATTTAACATTTCTGTGAGGATAACGATTTTATTTCTCTAAATATTTATCTTGAAAGTATATTCAGATAATCAATAATCAAATTAATATCAATTAGTGTTCAAATTACCATTTGCTATTTTAGTATTTATATCCCAAATATGGGTTTTTCCATGTTGTTTTCCTGTAGGGACATTGTTCAAATATCTACAATCTGCATTGCTACATGGAACCTGCAAAATAAAATGCACCGTTAATGATCACATGAATAAGATTTTATATTAAATATGTAATAATCATGTATGTTAATGTGTACATGTACATACTACATATTTATGTACATACATAAATGTATACTAACATTTCCAATGTCTTTGTCCAAGATAAATTTACAAATAAACCTTTAGTAAAATAATGCACAGTAACGTAATTTTTACATAAATGTACTGGTTCATCAAAAGGAACAGTAAAAAAAATCATGTGCTGCTAAGGGCTGTACAAATAGACAGGAGTTCGGACTTGTAGTACGTACTTGGATTGGTTGAATAAATATATAATAGCCTGTAAATATAAGGAATAATTGTCAGATTTTTTTATTTTATGATGATGATCAATCTATTGGCTTGCATAAGAATTTTACACTTCACCTGTCCTCATTTATGCAAACTATCATGAAAGCCACTGGATTGATCACCTCATGAAATCAAAAAATTTGACAGTTATTTTTGATATATACATGTACTTTATGAGCAATGTGCTTTTCTGTCATGTTGATATAGCTATTGGATCAGCCTCATTAAAGGGCTTTATTTGTATAAATACAGGTTCTGTCATATTCAGGAAAATTAATTAACCTAAAACAATCACATCAATGTATCAAATAGTTAAATATTTGCTACTTAATTTCATTTTTTAGACCCTGAGGCATACACATTTTTGACATAGAACAATACATATATTGTTTACACAACATCTTAGACATACATGTATTTGATTTACGCTAACTTTGACAATTTTAGGGGGGGGGGGGGCGCGCGCCGGGTGCGCCCCCCCCCCTTAAATCCGCCACTGCTCATCAATTACAAGTTTTCTTACAATCAAGAAGATTATAATCTCTATTGTTATGTTTGAAATCTACAGACATGC
The DNA here is from genome assembly GCA_003671525.1 of Saccostrea glomerata. NCBI lineage: Eukaryota > Metazoa > Mollusca > Bivalvia > Ostreida > Ostreidae > Saccostrea > Saccostrea glomerata. Next base: position 38,619 of record PRKT01000610.1, on the reverse strand, counting down.
ATATATGCATGTACTGTATACAGGGTTATTTTGCCCCGTCTTATTTTCACCCTTTTGCACTTGCGAACAGTTTTGCCCCATTTTAAATTCGCCCATTCATAGTTCTGTTTAAAAATTTATTCTGTGTTATTTAAATTCGCCCCGTTTTGAATTCGCCGAAGCAATAAGAGGGCGAAAGGAGCAAAAATTTCCCTGTATACAGTATGTAAAATTTACACATAATTTATGCAAATGTAAACAAACCTTTAAAATAGCTGCAAGACCGTAAGTTTTAATTGAAGTGGTGTGGGACAGCTGAAGTGGACTGGAGCAGTTCTTGCACGCTGCCAGCGCATTAGCGAGAACTCCCAATTCAACAATATGACGTCCACTGTCCCATGGGATGGATTGTTCTTGTGTATCATGATGACTATCATCATCTGTGTCAGTGTCTGAAGCACAGTCCACAACTTCTTCCACTGCAACATTGTTAAGGTCGGGAATTTCTGGTAAAAAAAAATTTTACTCAGAAATAGGAACAATTAGCTAAGTTCATAAATACTGACAAGTTCATACATAATGACACATAGTATAAAACATGATTAATAATTTTTTAAAAATGTCATCATACAAGTCTAAAAGTACACACAACCTGATCATGAAACATCCATCCTAAAAATAACCAACACTCCTTATTGACGGGTTACATAGTACATACTCAACCATAGCATATATAAAGAATTATTGGTTATTTATATTCAACCGCCTGCAAATAAAGAAACCGGGCAGGTGCAACTAAACACAGGGTCACCATGCAGATTATCTTTCTTAACTACTCACAGGGAACATCCTCCTGCAGTTATATCTCTCGATCCTTTGTATAACTAAATATTCATAGACGTCAGAATTGAGGGGGGGGGGGAGGGGGCTTAGCCCCCCTTTTTTTGCAAAGAACAAAATATAGGCATAGAAAATTAGAGTTTACCTTTTTTTGTTGGATTAGCCACCCCTTTCAATTTGCTTATAACGCCTATGAATTTTGAATAGAATTAGAATTTTTTCTGATAAACAAAAGTATGCTCAGCTTAGCTGATATTGCATGACCCATAAATATGAGCAAATTCTCTAGATATCAAATGCTCTATTTTTTTCTAGTGACTCACTGCGAGTGTAGAATACCACGCAGCTACATGTAGGTCACTCCTGGCTCAAAAATATTTTGAAAAAGTCAAATAAAAACATAATTTTTATCTAGGCCGGCCTATATGTAGATGTAGCTATATAGCTAAATATAGTGATTTTCCTGGACCTGATGACTGTATATCAAAAAGCCGATTCAAAATATCAAACGGAATATTTTTATTGAAAATTATTTGAGTTGGTAAACTTTTGATAAATTACTGGATAAAATAAAGAAAAAAATGGCTATGCATTCGTTTTATATTAAGTTGCGATCAACAATTTTTATTTTTGTCACTGATTGTTTTAGTTATTTATTATTATTCATGTGCGATAATGCCCCATTTGGTGCCAGGCACATTACTGGAAGAAGAAGAAAATTATTACATACGTATCAACAACAGAAGTGTCATAACAATTTTATACATACTAGGCCTACTTGGTATTGAATAACTATGCTCCAACACTACCGCCTCTCCTTGTCTTTCCCTCTCCCATCTTCTTCTTGTGGAGGCAATCACTTTTTCATCTCGCTTTTTCCGCTTTTCTGTTTTGAAAACCATTTTATTTCCCGTTGTTTACATTTGTCGTTTCGGTCTGTCATGAGCATACGACACTTATGGTATGTCGTAAAATTTCCCGCTTCGAGACAAATAGAAAGTTGAGTGGAAAAATAGCAAAAAGATGTATCTTTATTTATTTAACAGATCGAGTAAATTATTTTTTTTTACATACAGAATACTTTCTGCATTTATTGCACAATGCGCGATTACAACAATAGTGTCCTTATTACGGCAGTTGGAGTTGCGCAGTGGACTTAAAATTAACAGCATCGAACGTCGTTAAAACGTCCTTTGTTTTTAGTCTTAACAATAAGTGACAACAAACATCAAGTATGACAGAGGAAATTCGTTACCGAGATGCTTAGCATCGCTGGTTTAAAGTCGCCTGTTTCAAACGCTTTGGTGATTCGCAAGAGTTATCTCCCTGTTAACGCAAACCTTACCTTAAGAAAGGATACGTATTGGGCAATACACTGTATTAACCCTATTGAGGTGATACAATGTATATTTCATCCATAATATCGCATGTTGTGTTATACTCAGTGATTTATCGGTGTCAAGTGAATTTGAATCTGATCATTTGGGATCAAAATGGCGTTTCAACGGAAGTACACCATGTTGTGACGTTGTAGAGAGCCCCCTTAATGAGCGTTCCTTCGCTAAGCATCTGTAGCATGAGATGTGAAAGTCACGGGTCTTCCGGATGAGATCTAATCAAAAGAAGGGCCCCGTGTCATAAAAAATACGATTAAAAAAAACCCATAAATGATCAATGGCCTAAATTTGATGTTCTTAATCGGTATAGAGTACCTTATGTGCATGCGCATGTGGGGACGTGGAGACAATATATGATATGTGTAATTATGTACTACATAATACCAGCATTTTTGAATCAGTATAACAAAACGAATTGCAAAATAAAGAAAATCATGATATATATTATACAGATATAATTACGCATGCCTGAACGTCACCATATACAAATAAAGAGCTTTACATTTAGACCTAACGTGTCCAGCGGGACATTATAAGAAAGTGGATTGTATTGTATGTATTGTTTTACGTCCCTCTCGAGAATTTTTCACTCATATGGAGACGTCACCGTATGCCGGTGAAGGGCTTCAAATTTTGACCTTTACTCGGCACTCAGGGCCATTGAGCAGTGAGGGATCTTTATCGTGCCAACGCCTGCCGCTGACACGGGGCCTCGGTTTTTAAGGTCTCATCCGAAGGACCCGCAACTTTCACTTCAAAGTGCCGAGCGCAAGGGTGAAGGAACAGTTGCTACCAATTTTATCGACTGGGTCAGTCGCGGCCGAGATATGAACTCATGACCTCCCGATCACGGAGCGAGCAATGGAGACGGAGAATGTAGGAAATGAAGAGGGTATAATTCAACTAAAATATGGTTGAAGAAGACTGACCTCTTATTATCAATAATGTTACTTATGTTCACAGTGCCTTTGTTTGAGAAAGAATTTACGTTTTTTTTTTTTGCTTATCAAGAATTTTCTGGGTTAGAAAATTATTTTTGACTGGGGTACAACCCCCGCCTCCCATGCAAAAAATTTCTGGATCCGCGCCTGTTACCTGTCAGACATTTTTATGAAGGTCTATTACAAAGGTTCAACATGACATACGATGCTGAATACGGCTAATTTATTAAAAGAAATTGTATACAATTGCCTGAATGTACGGCGCATTGTGATAACGTTAGCGCGACATTTTACATGTACATACAAGATTAGGTTATGATATTGTTATTTTTCTATTTTGCTGATGCCTTGAGAATTGCAATTTAATACTATTTGAAATCTTAAAAACAATTTTTCAAGTTCAAAATTTAAGAAAAGGGTATGAAAAGTTTAACCAGGGGAAAAATACTTTAATACGTTGGCATATTATTATACAGTGGACCCTCAGATATCCGGAATCCGATGTTTCAGCATCCGGACGGCTTTTCTTTGAAACAGAAATTTTTTTGTTGTTATTTTTCCTTGTTTAACTGGTCATTCAGATATTCGGACGCTTCATATATCCGGAAAAATTGACTAGGACCAAAGCGCCCGGTTAAATGAGGCTCCACTGTATATTGTAGATTGGTGATTGAGTTATATATGTAGGGAGTTGGGATACATGTATTGGACAAAATGACACTTGCAGGATATTCGTTCTATTTAGTGGATTTATACCAGCCCAGTTACTGATTTTTGTAAATGTTATTAAAAATGAAAGAAAAAGTGAGCAAGCTCACATACCCCATGCTCCCCCAAAACTCAAAGTGCTGAAAATCCAGGAAAAAATGAAAGAATTGGAATTTCCCGGTAATATGCACATCGACAAATTGTGTCATAACTATCTGCAGAGTTTGATGAAATTCTGTGCAGCGGATTCTTAGGAGTTGCGCTGACAAACTGTTCACCACTATATTCAAGATATCCCAAAAAATCTAAGTTGTAAAGTGCCGAAATTCCCAGAAAAATAAAGGAATCGGAATTTCCTGGTAATATGCACATCTACACACTGTGTCCTAAATATCTCTAAAGTTTGACAAAAATCTGTGCAGCGGTTTATGAAGAGTTTCGCTGACAAAATGTTCATCTCAATATTTAAGGTATGGCCAAAAATCTAATATTGTATCCTAAATACCTGCAAAGTTTGACGAAATTCTGTGCAGCGGTTTATGAGGCGTTGCGCTGACAAGATGTTCATCTCTATATTCAAGGTATGGCCAAATGCCTAGTTAAAAAGTGCGGAAATTCCCGGAAAAAATAATGGAATCGGAATTTCCTGGTTATATGCACATCTACACATTGTGTCCTTAATACCTGCAAAGTTTGACGAAATTCTGTGCAGCGGTTTATGAGGAGTTGCACTGACAAACTGTTCATCTCTATATTCAAGGTATGGCCAAATGCCTAAGTTAAAAAGTGCGGAAATTCCCGGAAAAAATAATGGAATCAGATCTACACATTGTGTCCTACATACCTGCAAAGTTTGACGAAATTCTGTGCAGTGGTTTATGAGGAGTTGCACTGACAAAAAAAAAAGGATCGACTGACTGACTGACACTCTGACGGACGGGTCAAAAACATTATACCTCACGCAACTAGTTGCGTGGGGTATAATAATGTTCATTTTTAGCTCACCTCAACGAAGTTGGGGGAGCTTATGTAATACCCTCGGCGTCGGCGTCGGTGTCGGTGTCGGCATCCCAGGTTAAGGTTAAGTTTTTTGGAGCAGTTTTCTTTTTCAGTACTTCTATCTCCTATATTGAATAGACATGCATGGAAGATGGTTCTAGTGTGTTTCATTGTACCAGTCAAAGTTTCAGATGCTGCAATTTCAGCAAAGGAATGACCAGGTTAATGTTTTATGAGCAGGTTAACATTTTTGGTGTAGGTTTCATTTCCAAGTAACTATAAGCCCTATGTTGACCAAACTTGAATGGATGATACATCTATGGATGCATACTACCAGGCTTGCTTCGGATGCTGAATCTGACCTACATTTTACGGTTGAGTGAACAAGTTAAAGTTTTTGGTGCAGGTTTCATTTCAAAGTAACTATAAGCCCTATGTTGACCAAACTTGCATGGATGATACATCTAAGGATGCATACTACAGGGCTTGCTTCGGATGCTGAATCTGACCTACATTTTCCGGTTGAGTGAACAGGTTAAAGTTTTTGGTGCACGTTTCATTTCCAAGTAACTATAAGCCCTATGTTGACCAAACTTGCATGGATGATACATCTAAGGATGCATACTACAGGGCTTGCTTTGGATGCTGAATCTGACCTACATCTTACGGTTGAGTGAACAGGTTAAAGTTTTTGGTGCACGTTTCATTTCCAAGTAACTATAAGCCCTATGTTGACCAAACTTGCATGGATGATATATCTAAGGATGCACACTACAGGGCTTGCTTCGGATGCTGAATCTGACCTACATTTTCCGGTTGAGTGAACAGGTTAAAGTTTTTGGTGTAGGTTTCATTTCCAAGTAACTATAAGCCCTATGTTGGCCAAACTAGCATGGATAATACATTTAAGGATGCACACTACAGGGCTTGCTTCGGATGCTGAATCTGACCTACATTTTCTGGTTGAGTGAACAAGTTAAAGTTTTTGGTGCAGGTTTCATTTCCAAGTAACTATAAGCCCTATGTTGGCCAAACTAGCATGGATTATACATATAAGGATGTATACTACCAGGCTTGCTTCGGATGCTGTATCTGACCTACATTTTCCAGTTGAGTGAATAGGTTGAAGTTTTTGGTGCATGATTCATTTCCAAGTAACTAAGAGTTCGTAAATGACCAAACTTGCGTGGATGATACATATAAGGATGCATACTACTGGGCTTGCTTCGGATGCTGAATCTGACCTACTTTTTGTTGATGAGTAAAAATGTTAGTTTTTGATGCATGTTTCATTTCCAATTAACTATGAGCCCTATAATGAGCAAACTTGCATGGATGATACATCTTAGGATGCACACTAATGGACTTGCTTCGGATGCTGAATTCGACATACATTTTCAGATAATAGACCAGGTAAAAGTTATGGGTGCAGGTCTATTACCAAAAAACTATAAGGCTTATATAACATTGTATAAACCAAACTTGCACAAATATTGCATCAAGAGATGAAAACTCTCAAATTTGCTTCAGATGCTGGATTTTAATTTCATTTTCATGAAGAATAACTAGGTTAAATTTTTTATGTAGTTCTATTTCAAAATCAGATTAAAATTGCTTAAATATTTTCATTTTTGGAATGTACACTTCTTGTTGGTTAATTGTGTGACTTTGCCTTACTTAAAGACAACATTCGTTGAGGTGAGCTCTGTAATCTCTGATTACCTATGTTTATTATTGTGTAATAGGAAAAAATATCAAAATATAATTTTAAGAGAAATGCGAGGTGTTTTCTGCTTAACATGTTGACGGATTTTGGGTAATCAGGGATAACTACAGCTCAGTTTTTATATTTCAAATTAGATACAAAAAGCCTTTGTCGTGTTAATTGCTCACTTTTTGCTTTCCAATGATTTTCATTGGGGTTTCTCCTAATGTTAAGTTTTTGTATATGCCAGTAACTTTGGGATAAATTAGAAGCCGTCACCTCGATCAGTGCTTTGAAATGTCACTTTTGCCGGGATTTGTTCTTTTAAAAATCGAGATCTTTATTCACAAAATTGCGTTACTGTCTTTCAGCAAAATATTTCGTCTTACACGCACTGTCTGTGATCATCGTGGATAATATTGCGGAAATAACTTTAAATATAAAGATGTTGTAAAGCTTTTATACGAAATATACATTCCAGGTGCCAAGATAGATCAAGTTAAAAAATATAGCTCTCATTACTTACAACAAAGTTATCTGAAGTTTCTGACCATGCATAATAAAAACAGAAAATTGATGGATTGAAATTCTAGTTCGAAATTCATTTTCAATCCACCTGAGCTCTTTTCGAAAGCAAATTGTGAATGTATGATCTAAAAGACAAATATTTTCAATTCCCAAATACATGTTAGTTGAAATTTATATTGATACGAGTTAATATAGCCTATAATATAATCTTAAGGACACTGTTAAAAGTCATAGAAGACATAATATTTTTGCAGGAGACGGCCATTTATTTCTAGAAGGGGGTGTCAAAAATTCGACGCAGACGGCCGAGAAATCATGCTACATGTATATGCCAAATTTGATTGACAGAGGTGCAGTGGTTCCAGAGAAAGGCTTAGAGTGTTGTAAGTTTACGACCGACGAACGTTGATTTATAAAAACATATATAGCCATAGGTCACTCAGTTGATCTAAAAAGCGAGCAACCTCTTCCGGCCGGTCACATCCGCCGTGTGCTTCTGGTCATGGTCGGAAAAAACTGAAAAATCCTTAAAATAATTATTCATTGTGTAAATAACGGCATTACAATAAGTATCAAAAACAAAGGTCAGCATTTGTCTAAATGTGTTGACAAGATCCTTGTATTTACTCGAAACTTAAAAAAAAAAGATGAATTCAAAGTAAACTGTTGATTAATAAACATATTATAGCATATTCATAACATATGTTCTCTTTTCACAGAAAATCTATCTATTGACATATTCTTACTGAAGATAGCAATTGGACAATCAGCACCAGTTTATAGCATTATACAAACTGTAGAGATAGAAATAGATTTACATCAATTTTGTACAGATTTTGTCACAAAATATTTAGTCGTGCTTTGTAGCTTGGTTAATTTATAATGTTTATTGAATAATGTGTCTGAATTCATGGTATTCAATGACTCCAAAATAAAATCATCCCATGATTTGTATCTTTGGCCAAGTTCTTGAGAAATCTCGGGTCAGAAATATCGAAATCTTACAATCAATATAACTGCTATACTTTACTTTAAACAAGTTTAAACTTTTTCTGCAATCTAAAGAAAGTTCCAAGTTACACACGTCAGTATTGAAATTGTCCTGCTATTCATTGCGTATTATTTGATTTATTTTTTTACGTCTACTTGACTTCAGTTTTGTTTTTCTTCCATACATATTTAAGGTCAAGATCTAGTAAATGAAATATTACTGGAGAGTTATAAAATTTTAACAATAAATTCCTTTAATGATGTTTGATGACTTTAGCTTGGACAAATAAGGTGATTCAGGGCATAAGTAAGTAAATAAAATGACAAAACCTCATATTTTAATCAGTCATATTCAATGAAATATTAAGAAACAGAAACATAATTCTTTTTTTATATTTCACAAAGGAAATGTATCCAGATTGCCTAAAGTCACTCAAAAAAGGATGAATTGTATGTTCTTGGCCACATTCTTTAAAATGATATCAAAATTAATATAAGTATCGGAATTATACGTGCACTTTTATATGATTTCAAATGGAATTCCACGAAAATACCTGTTTCTACATATTTCTGCTTAAGCGGAAATAC
>PRKT01000610.1:13165-25553 GCA_003671525.1 Saccostrea glomerata | reverse complement strand
CAAACTTGAATCTACACTACCTGAGGATGTTTCCCCATAAGTTTCATCTTTCCTGGTACAGTGGTTCTTGAGAAGAAGATTTTTAAAATATGCCACCAAATTTTCATTAATTCCCAATTATCTCCCCTTGAATGAAGGCGTGGCCCTTCATTTGAACAAACTTGAATCCCCTCACCCAAGGATACTTTGTTGCAAGTTTGGTTGATATTGGCCCAGCTGTTCTTGAGAAGAAGTCGAAAATGTAAAAAGTTTCCAGACAGACGGACAGACAGACAGATGGACGTCGGACAAAATGTGATCAGAGAAGCTCACTTGAGCTTTCAGCTCAGGTGAGCTAATAACAGTATTTAATAATGATACCTTTTCTATTTTGTTCTCACTGTGTGTTCCAACCAGGATGACAGGAGCCTTATCACTGCCATATTGATGAATGGACTTCATCCAGAATTCAAGATAATCTGAAAAACAAAGAAACATTCAACTATAAGAGTTTTCATTAAGATAGATTGCAGGAAATGATGGCAGGCATAGCAAGAGGCCCAGGGGCCACATTGCTCACCTGAGCGAACAACCTTTACTTACAAGAATTGCACATATACATGTTAGAGCATGGACTTCCTTTATTTTATTGTACTGTAATCATATGGTAATTGGACTTGATTTGAATATCAAATTACTAAGAATGGCTTGATTTCTTTTTAAACGCTGTTTAAGGTATTCAATCCCTAATAGGAACAAATTCAATGAAATTGAATACATAACAGATGTGTAGGCATTGAATACTCAATTTTTTTAGACATACTTCCCATTTATCACTATTAGTATGTATTGTGGGATGTGTTCTAATTTATGACCTTGACTTTTGGTGAGATTTATCTCCCCTTTTTAATTATTAAAAAAAAAATAAATTAAAAAAAATTTAGTCGGTAAAAAAATTGTTTTCAATTGTCATTCTATTTTTAATGCTTCAATGCATCTTTCCATGACAGGATCTATTGATATTCAAATTATTTGAATTTTTATTTTGAATTTTTCATAGACTTCAATGCAATCTTTTTTAATTAACTACTGCTTAATTAATGTACTTTTTGAAACTTTCTAGCGGGCAATCCTTTTCCACTATTAAATGCTTTAATATGATATCAGAGTATTGTGTACTTGACAGACATTTAAGGGTAGAGAATTTGGTCCTACTGGGTGTTAGGGACGGAAATCCTTAATGTCCATCTCAGTATCAATTTACTCATAACTGGGTATTTCTGAAAAATATAGCACTTACATTGTCAACTCTAACTAATAAGCTAGCATTGAACAAAAACATACCTCTCTTTCCTTTGGGGTATGAAAATTGAGTAAGATAATTATGTATAATAAAAAAAAATTGAATAAGATTTTACTTTTATTTCTTTACAAAATTCAACACATATTATGAAAATTTACAGAAAATTGGTAGATGCTAGAATAACTATAATTTTATTACATGCATCATCATTTGGAATGTTTAAGTATATAAAGATTGATTGTGAAATAATTCAATCATAAATGAATTCTTCAGACATATAAGCACACAGTATGAAATACTCAAGATTGCAACAATATTATGACAGAAATGCAAAACTTCCTGACAACAACATTACATGTATACTAAGTAGATGCTTAATATTTAAAACATTTGTAAAGAGAAAATTTTAATACATCAATTGAAAATAATCATTTGAAACATACAAAATAAACTCTAATTGTATTTTTTTTTTTACATGTATAGTTCACTAAATAGTAAATCTTTCCTATATATAACGAAAGCGAAACTGGAAAGATTACAAAGTGAATGTGTATATATGATGGTCAACAGACTCTGACTCTAAATATCTACCATTATTTTTAATATGTACATAACTTTGGAGTACCTGCATGAATCAGCTAGATTACCAAACTCAAGATGATAATATTCCACAATAAAAAAAAGGATTTTTTTGCAATAAATTGTGATTTAAAGACCAGTCATGAGAAATTGTAGTGATCCACCTTTATTCCCCCTCTTTTGGGGGGAAAAATTGGAATTTTATAAAGAGGTAGGTTTACCTCCCTTTACGGGATGTCCATTGACCCCCTCTTTTCATACTTACCTGGGTATAAGTGTATAATATATAATTGATTTTCATTAGATTATAATAATGGTGGTCACCTATCAAATATCTATGCTGGTCAGTGGAGAATATCAAAGGAAAAAAATTCAATAAACATAGAGTTAATTGAATTTAGCAATTTCACTCAGACTGAGTTGTCAGTTTCTATCTGATTATGCAGGTTGCTGTCCTATTTTATACAGATAATTATAGCATTTAAAGGTAAATGTTAAATGCAATTTCTGAATGTTTTGAAATGCAAAAAATACATTTAATTTAAACAACACAACATATCAAAAAAGATAATTATGTCAAAAACAGAATATTTGGACACAATACTTCGTTTATGTACAATGCAACAAGAATGATGTAAATTATATAATTAAAAAAAAATTCTTTAATCATGAAAACAGTGGTTTCAAATTCTCATGTATTTACAAAATTCTAATTCAGCTAGCAAAATAAATGAGTCACTTTTAACAAAAGTCTTGAGTAAACTGGATGGTCATGACCAGTTAATCTTCTGGGAGCTCTTCTATAGAATTATAGAAAATGGCTTATTAACAATTTTTATATCTACAATACAGAAGATGAATATAAAGTATTACAATTTTTATATCTACAATACTGAAGATGAATATAAAGTATTAACATAGATTTGATCTTATGATAAGAATATTGACAATGATATTGTTATTGTATATGATTTGGGAAAACTTTTAAATATTCACATAAACTGTACATATTAATATATTCATATACTGTACATATTAATATATTTATGTACTCGAGTAATGTTCTTTAGGGCCTAAATGACATTTAGACACAGTAATATAAATCAACTAATACAATACTTCTAAACATCATAATTCTTCATGAGCAGACAATTTATGTGCATCACAATTCAGTGAATTCACATCATAAAACTTAATACAGTGTTGAACATATACCTAAGACACCAATTACTTGATGTAAGTGTACATTTCCAGTACAAAAGGAATCGATATTAAGCAGAACTCATTTCTTAAACATTGTATACAAGCCATCATACAAAAGTCATGTAACCTAAAAAAAAAAAATATCATGTACATTCAACATACCAATTTCATGATATTCATACATCATTAAGGATTTTAAGAATCTAACATTAAGGGTAAAACTAACTCGCAAACATTTATACAGTATATAATATAATAATCATTTTTTTGACATGAATGGTGGATTATATGATTTTTCTTTAACATTCAGCATACCAATTATTTTATACAGTCATGTAATGTTAATTGCCTGCAAATTGGTCCATGATAAATAAAAGTAATGATCAAGGTTTCCTGTTTCACGAACCTTTCAAAGTCCAATTGTTTTGTGATCACTAAACAATTGTATGCAATTTTTAGGTTATTTCATGAATGCACATAAAAAATAATATAAAGTTTACATATATGCCTTAAAACAAACAAGATTTTACATCAAGGAATTGGTGCCTGTAGGATACTGTATACAGGGAAATAATCGCCTTCATTTTATTTCTGCCGCGTTCACAATATTTACAGGTGGGCAAATTTAAAATGTGGCGAATTAAAAGAACACAGTATGATTTGTTCAACAAAACTGTGACTAGTCAAATTTAAAAAGTACAAAATTGTTGGCAAGGGTGAAAATAATACGAGGCGAAAATAACCCTGTATACAGTAACCAATATGCCATATGTCACTAAGTGACACTGACACATTGGAAGGTGGGAGAGGGGACAAGATGATGTATCTCCCCCAAATAAATACTCTTGCGTCCCTTATATCATATCTATAAAGTACAGTAGACAATTTTGTGGTCTGACCAAAACGCTTCAATTACATCAGTTTCACAATGAGGGAAGTTTGTGAAAATCAAATCAAGTTGTGAACCTGAATCATGAGTTACTTTTGTACAATTTGTGTGCATTTAAAATTCAATTTCATAAAGTTCAGAAAATCTTTGTGTCCCGTAAGCAAATCAAAATTGAAATCTCCAAAAATTATCAATTTTTTCTCTGTGTCTACAAAAGGTTTTAAGTGCAACATAATTTCATGTTCAAACTCTTTAAAAGAACATGCTGGGAACTTGTAGAAAACAACTATCTGCACTTCTCCGAAGTCTCTGAAATTTATTAAAGCTATGATGAACTCAAGCAAAGTGTTGCTGAATTTTGAGATACATGTCATCAAATGGTCCTGTTTAACATATAATGCTGTTCCATGATAAGGACGATTTCTGTCACTTCTCTCTTCATGATTAAACAAATTCAAGTAACCTTCTATCACAAAATTCTGTTCATCATTGATGGTTAATCTTGTTTCTGAAAAACCAATAACATCAGATGCTACAACATTGGGTTCATTTTTAATTTCATTGAAATGTTTGTGAAGTGATCTTGCATTATTAAACATAAGTTTCAGTTTGTTCTGGTCTGCTTTGTACAATAACACAGTTTTAGAAGTGCTTCCTTCCTCATTCTTTCCATTTCTTGTACAACTTTTTCATCCACAGTTAATGCTTGCTCATTGAAATTTAGAATATGCAACTTGTCAACAGACCTTACTCTACTAAGAGCCACATAATGAATGTGTGGTGTTTTCCTTGTCCTGGTCTGAGACAGATCTACTACAATTTCATCAACAGTGCAGCCCTGGGCCTTATGGATTGTCTTACCAGCAGCTGGTCTTAAAGGAAACTGTATTCTTTGATATGTGGTTGAATTCAAAACAAAAGATCGCTGACAGTCAAATATTGGTGTCCAATCATCCTTAACATCATCATGGAAAAGATGTCTGTATTTCTGTCGAGTAATTCTCCCTACTGCAGAATCCAAAAACTTCACCCACACTATACTTGGCCTTGATACACCCTGCAATCTGTTTTCAACAAGATGTACAGTACATGATGAACCATTTGTCAAGCCATCAGTAACATCAATATTAACTGTAATGTCATACAGGTAAATATCTGTATTTCGAACATGGGATATCTCGAATACCCCGCTTATGTCGAAGTCGATCGCCGGTCCCGGCCGTATTCTCTATATATATGATTAAAAAAATTACTGATATCTCGAACACGGTAATCTCGAATACCCCGCTTATGTCGAAGTGTATTCAAGGTCCCAAATCCAAATTTTACCTGGCTTATCTCGAAGTGCAGTCAATTTTCCGGTCTACTGAACGCACCTGGTATCGTAACTTCACACATTCTCGCCAGTGGCAATTAATTAGCACCTTCGAAACCCTGGCGTATCTTAATTAATCCCAAGCTTATGAGGGTTATCTATGACATGATAATCGGTATGATAGCTTGGGTGCTTGGTGTAGTTTACGATTAATAAATAAACAAGTTCACAGCCACTCTGAAATTAATACAGCAGTATTACCGATAATGCATTTAATAATACACGCTAAATGATTAAAATTAGAAATTCAGAAAACACAGGGATTCTTCAAAGTGAACTTGAATTAAACAATTATAATGTTAGTCGGCTATAAAACAGGACGTAAAATAATTTTTCGTCATTCAACAAGATGTCTCAAGACAGTACAGAGAAGAATTCCAGACCTGCTCTCAAGAGAAAACTAAAGACCCATACGATTGAAACAAAGTTTCAAGCCATCGCTGATGTTGAAAAAGGAAGAGAGAGTAAAGCGGCCATTGCGAAGAAGTATGAGATCCCCCCCAACACCCTATCAACGTGGATCAAGAATGCCGAGAAGATCAAAGAGGCCTACGAACAGAGCGCATTCGGACCACAGAGGAAGAAGATGAGAACGGCGACCTACAAAGATACAGACCAAGCAGTTCTACAATGGTTCAAGACAGCCAGAGACCAGAACGTTCCAGTGTCCGGGCCCCTTCTCATCGCTAAAGCACAGGAGTTCGCTTCTCAGCTTGGCGATGAGTTCAAATGTACCACTGGGTGGCTCGAGCGCTTCAAAGAGCGCCATAACATAACATTTAAACGTGTGTGTGGCGAATCAAAGGCCGTAAATGAGGGCACTGATCAAATGACAGAGTGGTCTTCCACTCTTCAGACCCTCTTAGGCGAATACAGTCACAGTGACATCTTCAATGCCGATGAAACTGGACTGTTTTTTCGTCTACTCCCCGACAAAACTCTCGAGTTTAAAGGGGTAGATTGCCATGGTGGCAAGAACAGCAAAGAGCGTTTAACTGTCATGGTTTGCGCTAATATGGCGGGTAATGAAAAGATACCACTTCTCGTAATCGGGAAATCAAAAAACCCGCGATGTTTTAAAAACATCAAAACACTGCCTACGTCTTACGAGGCAAACAAAAAAGCCTGGATAACATCTGAGCTTTTTACAGCCTGGCTGAGAAAACTGGACAGACGTTTTCAGCACCAGAGACGCAAAGTTGCCATGATCGTCGACAACTGTCCAGCACACCCCAAAGTCGACGGTCTTAAAGCCATCCGCCTGTTTTTCCTGCCACCGAACACCACAAGCAAGACACAGCCCATGGATCAAGGAATCATACAGAACCTGAAAGTCCACTACAGAAAGCAAGTCATTCTGAAACAACTTCAGTCAATAGAGAAGAAGACAGAGTTACAGATATCGGTCCTAGACGCCCTCAGAATGCTCAACAACGCCTGGAACAAAGTCACAGAGAAAACCATCAAGAACTGCTTTCGACATGCCAAATTTGTCATCATTGAGCCAGAAAACACACCAGATGAAGAAGAAGAAGATCCAGAAGATGACATCCCCCTAGCCGCCCTTCGCCTCCGTGTGCCCTTTGAAGATTACGCACAGGTCGACGAGAATGTCAACACAGCAGAATCAACGACAGATGCAGACATCGTAGAGAGTATCAAGGCGACGAAAAACGAAGAGAAAGAAGAAAGTGAGGAAGAAAATGAGCCCGAGCCACCCAAGAAGAAACCCCCCACCCCTGAAGTCCGTGCCGCATATGAACTCATACAAACCTGGGCTGAGATGTCGGACAACGCAGAAGACCTTTTCCCCGGCCTCCAGAAAATCGACCGCCGACTTGTGATTGAAGAACTCAGATCATCGTCTATGCTGCAGCAGTCCTGTATTACACAGTTTTTTGGTGACAGTGATAGTGACAGGAATATGTAATGTGTTTATGTGATTGACTGTGCGACTGTTTCCAAGTTTATCTTAGTGCTGATCTTTGTATAAACATGTGCCGTTTTCATTGTTTATTATTCGTAAATGTTATGTTCTATTTTTATATTAGTGCTCATATATAACAAGCCTTTAATAATATACAATGTACACATACTGTATAATTTTGTAGTGCTTGATTATATTTTGAAGTGAATATTCAATAAACTATAAATAAAAAATCCGTCTTTTTCTTTTCTTACGTAAATGGTTCTTGACTCTAACGCAAGTGTTACATCCGGTTAAAGTTTGTAAGCATGGTATGGATTACGCAAAGTTGCCGTATTTTCGATGAAATCAGTAAGATACATGTATTTATTTATTTTTATTCATTACAATAAGAGTCTACGTGATAAAAAGAAGAAAACTATTCTTTTGTTTATTGAAAGAATGCTTGAGACTTTACATCACACTAGATTGATATTACGGTAATACATGGCTTATTAGTTAACACATAATACGAGCATAATGAAATTTACCGATTCAAAATCAAAATTGCGAGATGACTTCGGATATCTCGAACCCCCGGATATCTCGAAGTTTTTTCCGAGTCCCACGAAGTTCGAGATACAGATATTTCACTGTAGTTATATGTAAAGGAAGGCCACCTTAATTAGGACGCCTCACAGTTAAAGGTTATGATTATGAAAGGGAAGGCCACCTTAATGCCTCACAATTAAAAGTAATGATTACAGAAGACAAGGCCACCTTAATGATGATGCCTAACAATGAAAGGTAATGGTTATAAAAGACAAGGCCACCTTAATGATGACGCCTAATAATGAAAGGTAATGGTTATAAAAGGAAAGGCCACCTTAATGATGACGCCTCACTATCAAAGGTAACAGATAAAGAAGGGAAGGCCACCTTAATGATGATGCCTCACTATCAAAGGTAACAGATATAGAAGGGAAGGCCACCTTAATGATGATGCCTCACTATCAAAGGTAACAGATATAGAAGGGAAGGCCACCCTTACGCAAAGTTGCCGTATTTTCGATGAAATCAGTAAGATACATGTATTTATTTATTTTTATTCATTACAATAAGAGTCTACGTGATAAAAAGAAGAAAACTATTCTTTTGTTTATTGAAAGAATGCTTGAGACTTTACATCACACTAGATTGATATTACGGTAATACATGGCTTATTAGTTAACACATAATACGAGCATAATGAAATTTACCGATTCAAAATCAAAATTGCAAGATGACTTCGGATATCTCGAACCCCCGGATATCTCGAAGTTTTTTCCGAGTCCCACGAAGTTCGAGATACAGATATTTCACTGTATATCATTCCAATGGCTAGAGTTAGTCTTGTCATGAGGTTTGCAGTTTTGCTAACGTCATCGTGATTTTGCAATGATCTGAGTAGTCGGTCTTTTACAGACTTACTGTGGTCTTGGAGGACACTGTCAACAGCTTTAACAATGACTTTTTCACCAGGAAGTTGCTCTATAAGGTTATTGTTATATTCATCTACTTTTGCATTCATTGTGAATAGATGGGGAGCATTGTGTGGATAATTCGGACTATTTTCAGCAATGATGCACTTGTGAATTATCTCCAAGTCCTCAGAAGTCATCTCATTGTGACGAAGGCGGTTCAAAAGCTGTGCAAATGATAAGTCGTCCTTTTGTCGCATTACTTCAACTAATTCAAAAAAGGTGAAGTTTTCTTTCCAAAGATTACATGCAAGTGCTTGGGCATTTTGTTTTAAATCTTGAAAAATCCAGCCATCCATGATTGGTTTAAGTTGAAAGAAATCTCCAACAGCAATAATACTAATGTCTCCAAAGGGCCTCTTCAAACCAGTAAGAAGCTGAAGTCTATCATTGATAAATTCCAACTTTGCATTGCCAACCATTGAAATTTCATCTATGATGACAACTGATAAATTTCTATATTTAGTTCTAAATGTGTTCAGTTCATCACAATGCATGTTTTGCTGCCTTTGGTTAATTTTCTGGTGAAATGCAGAGGCAATTGTTTGACCACCAATGTTAAACGCAGCTTTACCAGTGTATGCACAAAGAAGAATTCGTATATCGTCTGGATTTTCACCCTCTTTAGCACATAAATACCGATGTAAAGCTTGATAAAGTGCTCTGATTAACACTGACTTCCCAACACCTGCACCTCCTGACAGATATGCATGAATAGGTTCCTGTTTACATTTGATCCACTGTATAACATGATTAAAGAATTCACGTTGCTTCAAATTCAGACTGACCACAAGCTTTAAATACTCATCATCAGGTAATCTAACAGAACTCTGCTCATTCAGTTGTCTTGTTGATGGAATTCCAACATCACTTCCCAAATCATACTCTCTCTGTTCAATTGGCCTTTCAGGATTAAAGTGAACAAATTTTTCAGAGTCAACATTTCCTTCATATTCATCATCTGCTTCAGTTTGTTGAGCACCAGGAGCTAATTTTCATCATATGCTTCTGTCAAATCATCTTGCGCCATCTGTTCTGCCTGCTCAAGTACATCAGCATTGTGTTCATACTGTTTGGTTTTTTGGGCTAAGAAAAATTTCTTTTGGTTAAATGACTGCTCAAAACTTTGTTGTCCACACAGAAGATCAGAACTTTCATTTCGCCATGGAGTGAACAGCATTAGTTTTTCTCTGTAGTAATTTTCTGGGTCTGTCTTTAAACTATAGCGCACATATCTTATAACTCTTGGTGTTTTTCTGCGCTTGATTTTGATTCCATTTCTCAACACAACTAATGTGCTGTCATCTTTAAATTCACCCTCATTATCAGAACCACTTTCCTCATTTTCTGACTGATGCCTCTCATCATCATTTGTTTCCATTTCAGAAAGCTCAGTTACATTTTCTTTTGGAAAAACTACATCTATTTGTGAGACATAGTCAGCTAAACACCAGTTTTCAAGTTGTTTTGGACGTTTTGCATATCTTTTGACTATGTTACTGCATTCTATATCAGTGGAGTTCGCATTCAACTTTTCAAGTTCTGAATCAGGTTTGACAAGGATTACACGCTCATCAATTGGAGATGTGTTAATAAACATTACATCTCTTGATGCTTTTGTAAGTGGCATTTGCAAAACCAGATATGCTGCTTCTTGTGCTCCAACTTCAACACTGTTAAGAAATTGATTTCCAATATGTCTAACTTGTCTCTTAATGTCAAGATTGCCCTCTCTTGCTTCTTTTGCAGCTCTACTCAGAAGATCACTCATACCCCTTTGGGATTTACTTATGTATGAGACAATGTACATTGCACAAGCATATGGGTCCAAGACATACTGAATGTCAATATAAGCTGCCCATGCATGAAGAAGGGTACTGTTGTAAGCATTCACTCTAAGGTCGGAGGGTTTACGCTTCAGAAATACTTTGGGTCCTCTCAAGGAACTTCTGATGCATTTGATATAATCATCTTCAGATACCTGTAGTACATTCTGCAAGAACTCTTGAAAACTGAAGCTTACATCACATCCATTTTTAAATTCATTCATTTTGTCCTGCATATCTTTATGCATCTTCTTGTATTTCTCAACTTCACTGTCCAAAGGTTCTAAGATCATTGTAGTTTGGAGTGGTGGAAGTGGAAATCCAAATCTACAAACAGCCTTTCCTCTTTTTTTGCATGTTTGAGAGTGTTTATGCACCTGTAATTCTAGCATCTTGTCTTCTGCATTACTTTCACATTTTAAGTAGCTATCAACAAATGCAACAATTTCCTTGTTATCATTTTCCAAGTATTTTGGAGCATTTTCAATCCAAACAATCATGTGAACATGTGGTGATCCCCTTTGTTGAAATTCAACCCTATAGAAGAAGTCCTGTACCTTGCCAATAGGATGATGATCACTCTTAATAATAGTATTCAAAAAAGTTCTAAAACGATGATCAAAATACCTTGTACATGTAATTGGATCTTTTTGAACTAACTTTGATTTTTCAGTCCATGTCATGCTCTCAATTTCTGAATCTGTGTACTGTCTGTCATCATTTAAGACTCCTAGTGCCCTTATGAGGTCATTCCATCGTGTATCTGCAGCAGAAAAGGACATAAACCAAGTTGGTAGACCAAGCTGTCGTATCATTGCAAAAACATCTTTCTTCCTTGTTTCAAGATAGGGAGGAGAATTTCTCAACTGTTTGAATACATAAAATCCCTCATTGTGTCTAACAATGTTGTTAATTTGATCAGGATTTCTTATTTCATTTGCAGTAAAGGTTTTCCCCTTTGTTTTGCACTTTTTAAGAGCTAAATTGCATTTGTCTGTTACCTGTTTTAGTTGAATTTTTTTCAATTTAAAAAACAAGTTTGGTACTGACTGTGCAGCACGTCTATCAACACTTCGCAATTCCCACTTGGCAATATCAGCATATGAAACAGGTACTTGACGCTGATTGTTTTCTACTCTTCCTTTACCACAAAATATTGTTGGAAATGACAAATATTCAGCCACTTGATCTTGATACAAACTAAGTGGACGTTGTCCCTCTCCTGGAGCAAATGTGAAGATTTGATTCATATCATATGAGTCACTGTCTAGTAGTGTATCACAATTTCCATCCTTACCACTACTATCAACTTCACAGAATTCGTCAGAGTCTGATTCATCTGGTTCATCATGCATTGTTGAACCTTCATTGGTGTGGCCCTCTATAAACTCTTTCATTAATTCACTTGCTGAATTGGTAACTTCATGGAACCAGTTGTCATCTATGTTTATGTTTGAATTCTGATAATATTCACTGTTTTTCATTAACCAATGCAAAGCAATTAAAACCTTTGTAGGTTGGATATTTTCATGACAATAAGAGTGCTGAAAAGATAGTTTTCTTTTAAGCTTCACAGGTATTGTGATATTTTCATCAAGTCTCCTGGGAAGACTATTAATTGTTGGTTGTATGTCAACTGGCACATTTACAACATTTCCTTTTACAGAATACTGCCCTCCTCTTGGTAATTCTCTTATCTGCATGAAGGGAATTCTTAAGGATACAAGTCTTTCTTCCAATGGTAACAAATTTAATTCACTTGGTTTTTGTATCCATGTCATTCCATTTGCAAAAGAGAGTTTTGGAGT
>PRKT01000609.1:281412-314795 GCA_003671525.1 Saccostrea glomerata | reverse complement strand
ATCAACAAATTCGCGAATTGATTGAATAACTTCAATAAAACAATCAAAATTAGGCTTCAGTGTTCTTTTTTTAAGTAGTCTTGTCTGATTTTAATGCAAATCTGCTCTGGTCATGCAGGAATCTAGTGTTCCTGGTGGTCACGTGACTTGCTCCGGAGCACCGTGTTCACAAAAGCAATTTTTTTTTCAGAGTGGTAAATTTCTTTTATTTATGATAATATGTATACATGTATTATGTTAATGCAATGGAATATCCAAGATATATGCAAAACTAACGACCTTTGTTGAGTTGACAATCGTACGACTGGGCGAACCATTCTTTGTCACACTACCTACATATGTTAATGCAAAGGAATATCCAAGATATACGCTAAACTTAACAACCGTTCGTTCAGTTAACAATCGTACAAACAAACAAAGCACCTTCACATTGATATCATTTTCACATCGTGACAACACAAAGATGGAGCAAATTGTTAACATACCATGTGGTATTCCTAGAACGTGTATGTACGAGTATGTCAAATTTCGTTCTTATCAATGCCGAAGCGTAAAGGGCTCTACAATAGTTGTGTTATAACTTTATATATGATGTAATATTTTATCGTCTTACTCACGCAGAAAATATATAAACGAGGTTTAACCGGATGCCATGGGCATATACGTAAGGCAACGCATGCGGTAGAATGCTAGAAAGTTCGCCCCTAAGACAACTTGCCCGTAGATTAACTAGCCGTACTCGAAGTAGAATGCACGTGCCATTCATTGACAAATCTCGCTTTTAAATCTGCACATGTATTTATTTAAGGAATCACTGTCTAGTTAGTATAGATGCATTAGTATATCGCCCGTTATGCAAATTATCCCATGTTTCCCACTATTGTTGATGTCCCTGGCATACTATACTAACTAGACAGTGATTCCTTATATTTCCATTTCATTGTGAAATAAAATTGTAGATTTAGACTTTAAAAATGCAGACATAGATTTAAATTACACGAGGATTCCCATCCCAATTTCATTAGTTCTCGCCCACTGACGTCAAAGACAACGGCAGCCGCACGAAATTTTAATGCATATTTGGCCTCCTTAGCGTCTGACTCAGAGAGAGATGCGCACGAGATGTGCATGCATATTAGGCCTCCTTAGCTCCTGACCTATTGACCTGCCTAATTTACATTAGAATTATCAAGAAATTATCAAAAAATTAACTCCGCTATCTTTCAAAGAGTTATCATAGAGAGAAAAATTAGAAATGGAAATATATATATATATATTGTAATTATTGTACAAAATACATTTACTAGTTTCCTTTGTATAAGTGTGGCATATTGTTTGACCCCAACTTCTGATCCATTCTGAAATTGTAAAATGTTTTGTCAGAGCACATTTAATGATATACAAATTTAAGATAATTTAGCCTTTTTATCGCGCAATGCTTGAAAATAAATTTCCTTGTGGAAAATTTAAACTGATGAATTCACATTCATTTCTTCATCATATTATTTGTAATTTGGATATGGTCGTGAAGCAACATTTTATGCGAAATTTCTTTGCCTATGGAATATTCATAATTATATCCATCTACAGGATTACGTAAGTTGATTTTTTTTATTTTAAAAAAGTATTTAAGTCAAATTGCGATGATGCCCAAAAGGTCATTCACTGTACTAGAAGAAGAAAAACATTCTTTTAATGGTAAAGGCATATGTTTTTTATTGTAAAAAATTTAAAAAAAATATATATTTATATAATGCATAAGATTGTTAATTTTATGATAAAATAAATATTTAGGCTGTCGATTTCATGATTTCTTGATCTAGAAAATAATGCTTACTTATCTGTATATTTGCTGTGGAAGACTGTAGTACAAATTATCAGAAGGTTGGAGACGTATGTGAAGGTAATTACACGTGATTTTAAATTATTTTATGGTTATGACACGAGTTAATTTGAAAGAATAAATTCAAAAACTTCTCTATAAATGTAATATCTAGGCTAATAAAATTATATCATGCAGAATGTCCACCTGGATATTTTGGACTTAAGTGTATGCTAAGATGTCCACCATCATTATATGGTAAATTATGTGGAGGTATATGTGACTGTGCACCTAGTGAATGTGATCCTACCTATGGATGTCCCGACGAAAAAAGGGGTAAAAATGCATTTCAAACACATTTTTCTATATTTTTATGAAGTACACATGCCCTGACTTCTGTAGTTGCCATCAAAATGTGTTTGTACACAGGTAATTGGTGTCTGATCAGGTATCTGCAAACCTCCCAATAGGTGTAGAGCACTTAAACAATGCACATGAAATATATATGCATGATTTTGACAAGTGCCAGCATTTTGATATTCTAAAAATAGGCGTAAAATTTTTTTTCAAAGTAAACGTAAAATAGCGTTATGCAGCCCTTTCTTTCAAAAGAAACTTTTCAGGAGCAAACGTCTGTTCTCGCGGGTAAGTTACATGTACACGTACTTCTCTTATCTGAAACGCACGATTAGTTTGGATAAATTTTGCATTTTGTGAAAAATCACATAATGAGAAAAAAACTGTTTTAATGCAGATTACTCATGCATACTAAGCAGAGATGTTGATACAACTACCACAAAGTAAATAACACTTGTCAAGGTATTTTTGGTTTTTATTCTGAAAATTCTTAAGACAAGTACGAGTGTCTCTTACCTCAGGATTTTTTTTCTTTATTTATGCCCTATTCTTAGATTCATATTGTTTGAAATTTCTTTATAGATCGACTACTGTTCTTTATCTTCATGTATATTTTCATTCTATAAAACAAAAAAGTTTCACTTTGTAGATGTTAAAAAAAATAATTGAACTTTCAAAAAACATTAATACGTTAGTTTGTTTTCTTGAAAAAAAAAATATTAATAAAACATCCTGTTCTTTTCCTAGCGTGTCCTCTTGGTTATTTTGATTCAGAATGTTCTTCTCCATGTCCCTTTCCAAGATATGGATTTATGTGTGCTTATCTGTGTAATTGTTCCAAGTCTAACTGCAATCATGTGACTGGATGTTTTCCAAAGATAGGTATTCTATAATTATATCCAAAATATTTTAAGATACTTTCTAGTATTGTTTTTGGAAATAATGTTAAGCAATAATTCAAGATGCGCAGGTGAACTGGATTACCCAATGAAGCAAAATGTATTTGCAATGAATATTTTCAAATGTAGCAACTATCATTCTCTGATTATCCGTAGTATTCTACAATTTTTATATGATGTAGAAATTTCTTTTAAGTACTAATGTGATAAAATTAGTACTTTGATAGTAGTGCTTTAAAAATTTATATGAAAAGTATATAGAAAAAAATTGAAATGTCAGTTTAATACTTTTCAACATTGCCAAATTATCATCAAATACAATAATCCGCCATTTTGATTATTGAAATCCCTGATGTCTCGTTTCCGATAAATTTGGATGCATTTTATTTGAATCTTGTCTGTTTAAGCATTTCCTTGGTATTTCCAGAGGATAAAACTTCATAGAATGAGGAATTATCTAGCTGGAATTATGGTTTATATTGTAGTATATATAATATTTACATAACAATTAGATTTTATAGACAATACAGAAAGGGGTAAACACTTTCAAATTTTACAAAATAAAAATTCATTAAAAACGAATGATTAAGAGAGCTTTTCTCCATTAGGCTAGAAAGGAAAATAAATCTTTGATTTAGTTGTGTTGCCTCGTAAAACTATTGCTTTGAAAAACAATTACTATTTGTAGTTTTGGTAAAAGGCAGTACATACTACTGCATGAGTCTTCCATTGAAATATCGTGTTGATAAAGATAAACTTTTTTGTTTTAGAATCTTCTCTTACTATTAAACGTACTACAGAAATATTAGATATTGGTAAGTATAATTATGATAAAAAGCAAAAAGCATACCCTTATATTTTACCCATAAATAACATTGAAAGCATACCATGAGCCAGTTAAAACAATTTTATAGACTATAAG
The DNA here is from genome assembly GCA_003671525.1 of Saccostrea glomerata. Classification (NCBI taxonomy): domain Eukaryota; kingdom Metazoa; phylum Mollusca; class Bivalvia; order Ostreida; family Ostreidae; genus Saccostrea; species Saccostrea glomerata. The sequence continues at coordinate 310,795 of PRKT01000609.1, read as the reverse complement.
TATAAAAAACATGAAAATGCTGTCGGTTCATTTAATGTAGTTATAATGTGTAAAAGAAATCTTTGAAATATAATACGGTTTCAATTCAACGGAGTTTTTCCACTTATTTTCTAATAATCCCTCGAAGATATGTTTTTGCAATAAGGTTGCAATAGTGTTCTTATAGCATTTATGATTGTGATTTTTTTAAAATAATTTTTTCGACTTTTTCAGGAACAATTTAAAAATATATTTAAATCGTCACAATGCTAACGGAATTAATATGCAAGTTTAAAGAATGCGGTTCAAAAATCTACACATAAGATACTAATTTTTAATATTTTTTTTTTCAATATCAGTTTTTCAACTTAAATACAACGAGGAAATTGAAAATACAACTGGAATATATTGTGTAATAATTTATGTCTGAAAATTAATGTAATTTAACATTGAAAACAGCTGTTATGACAAACAGGAAATAAATAATTATTTATAGGAATTACATTATAAAACACTTTTACAAGTTTTGTAATCCTTTATTTGCTAATAAAAACTCGCATATTTGTGTGAAAATTTTCCGTTTAAAAGTGAGAGCCCTTCGTTGATAAGTGTTTTTGTGATCTAGACATCATCTAGAATTAAACTTTGAGCGACTTCCTGAAACCACAAACTGTGCTGCTCTCTAATGGTGTGTAAAGAAAAAAATTGAGGAATATTGATATGCATGACACGATATTTCTATTAATCAGATTTGTTGTCAAGTAGTACTATTCTCTGTCATTCTTGGAATTTCAGTAAGGGGAGGCATTCTCGACCTTACTAAATTAACGTTTCACAAATGGCCAATAAATTCTCATTGGTTAAGAAATTACTAACAGTAGCAACTTTTAGTTAATTGTTGACAACGATGAGACTACATAAGCCCCGCCTTTTTGTCGTACGAAACGCGGTCATTGGATCATTGCTACACTCGTTGACATTCGCTCGAATTTCTATCCAAAAGGCTATGTAAATTTCACGAGCTAATTATGTAACGCCATTTCTTACCAAGCCTTACTGAAAGTTCAAGGATAACAGAGAACTAATTATGAAGTCGACAGGTGATGCTTGTACAGGTGATATTTGCAACTCCTTCAGGTGCCTGATTTCACATCCTCATTCCCAGGGGTCGTTTTTTATTCACTTTTCTCAAATATAAATTGTTTATTGAATTTATGAGACCGCTAATTTTTCATTATTTTAACATTTTTAATTTTATTGTATAAATTTCATTTGAGTTGCTATAACCAATAATCTCTTGTAATGGCAGCAATTATCATATTTTTTTCTTTATTAGTTCTTTATTGCAAAGAGTATAGTAATGCATGTACTATGCACGATTATAGATGATTCTTTTTTTCTTTTTTTTTAGAAAATTAAACAATCCTTATATCAAGATGCAAAATATATTTGCATGTTTTAATCCGGGTACTTCAAAAACTCAAATATTTACATTTAAGGTACAATATTTTGTAATAAATATTGTCTTATCTAATCATATTTGTTTTAGTGTCCAGTCATACAACTGAATTGAATAACAGTAACGCTTTCACAGTTATTACTTTGCGTTCTACAAATGCGTACCATTCAAAGACAGCAGTTATTGTTTCAATAGGTACATGTATAATATGCATGCTTACATTCTATATTATGTACGAGATCCGAATATGTCGACGTCAGTGTGTGCCTAAAATTACTCCAAGAGAATGTGATACCAGTGAAAATGTTTACGCAGACCTTGTTGAAGTTAATGTTGAGGAGCATCAATAGTAAATGGTGAAACAACTTAATAAAATAAAAACGTTTCAGCAAAAGACGTTGTTATAAAGAATAAGAAAGAATGAAAGTCCGAGATTTTATTCTTTGTTTCGGCATTTTCATTCTTAAAAATACGTTTTAGAAAAATGTGTTCATGAATGCAAAATAAGTGAAAAAAACTTTCAGATATATAATATCTCAGTTTAAATATTTTGAACAATAATTTGATCTTATTCAACATGATTGTGAATAAATTCTATTGCATTTTACATTATCATTTATTTGTTTGTTTATTTTTTCTTATATTGCTTATACGATAACTAATAATAAACATTTGTTTTATGCTACTTTAAATTATCTTTTTTATTAATCATTATTTTCAGGAAGAATGATATATATATTAGTTTCAACTTTAATTTAATATTAGGTAATACATGCATGCTGTTTTCTTTTCATCAGCTTATTAGGCTTTTGTGAAAAAAATTATTTTGAATAGGGATCTGTGTTTGGATATGAAAGTTAATTAGGAGGTTTTGTTTAGATCTATTGTAGAAGACCCCTTAAAAGGTCAAACATTAGTGTACAGATATGTATGCGCAATCCGTAGTTATAAGAAAGGCATTGATCTGAGAGATCAGTCGAGGTCGTCCTGTTAATTAAATCCGCTCTTTTCTTGATCCATGTGGACGAAGATGTAAACAAATTTATCAAAAATTATTCTCAGTGTGGTTTCCAACAGTGTAAACAAATGGAATCATCTCTAATTTACTTATAGAAATGATTAAATATTAAATATAGAGTAAAAGTTTGATATGTGTGTCTGTTGTGAACATTTTATCCTCTGTTCATGCTGGGTACTCAGTATATGTGTTATGAAAAAAGACTCTCTCCACTAAGGCCATCAACAGGTAAACTAAGGCCATTACCGGTAATTTTATATTCTTTTTATAGAAATGACTCATATACGAGGGACGTTCACTAAATAATGTCATCAGCTCGGTGACATACAACATAGAAATCATATGACATTAGGCTTGACTTTCTCTAATTATTGAATCTTTAATGAATTGATAACAGTTCTTGTGACTACTTTTAATCACATAGTTTCATTGTGGGAAGCTATGGAAAACAAGGGCTATTCGAGACACTGCATTAAAAATGAATGGTCAAGAATCAGTAAATTAGAGTAAAATTAAACGTTTCATTAAAGCAGCTGCAAACTTGTTAATATCCCAAAAATATATTAATTGAACTATGTGTAATTTACAGCAACCAATGTCTGTTTTATATACACATGAACAGATGGATTTCAATAAACAAAAATTATATAATGGGGCATCAAAAATGGGTACAGTCCTTGGCAACAAGGACTTACAACAACCAATGTTTATTTGCAAAAATTCAACAAATTATCACTGATTATGTTTTATTGACTTTAAGACAGATAGCAAGATTGATAGAAATCAATTTAGGGGTACTTCACGCTGTTTGAAAGGAACATTTAATCGTTAAAAAGTTTAATACTCAAATGTCGCCCTATATTTTGAAAAATGAATGAAAACGACAGCGTGCAGAAATATCTAAACGATATTTTAAAATCAAGATTGTTCTTAACCACGTTTGTCTGAAATTCAAACAGATAATAAACTTGAATCCATTTTGCTTTAAACCCTCAAAACAAACTTACAATAAGATGCACTTGGCAAAACTGCAAAGGCCTACGTAGAGCAAAGAATTGCAAGAGCACAAAAACAGTTTTATATGCTATTTTCTTAAATATTAGCATTCTTGGTGTTTATTAATTCATATTCAGTTAAGAAGTTGAATTTCTGGAGGAGTCTAGAAATCAAATTTTTGCCAAAAAATTGAAAGTTTAATATGAGGAAGAGAACAGAATGAGGAATTCACTACATTAAATTTCTTCATCACGGCGTCCATTCCCACAGGCCATGAAGATTAAAGGAGATTTGGGGATAAACAGAAAGTTAATGTTTTGTCGAATCAACAAAATTTGCCAGATCTTTCAACCTTTGACTTGTTTCATTTCCATAACTTAGAAAAACACCTTTCAGAAAGAGAAAAAAAACAAGTACACCAAATCATAGGATCTGCCATATTCCAGTAAACGAAGGGTCATACTCAAAAATGAGTTCTAAAAAAAAAATTGAATAAAAATGTTACGGACATGTGTTTTAATTAAATGAGAATATTTGAGTGAAATCATCAAGAATAAATCATAGAAAAGCGTTTTGTTTGTTTCTTACCGAGGAACGATGACATTTAATGAACGTCCCTCGTATACATGTTTTTACATTACTTTTTAACATACTTTAAATGTTAATTGAATACATTATTTTAATTTGATATGAGCTAGGTGCATTTTTCACATTGTTGATCTCATTCTGATTTACTTCCAAACTATGAGGAATAAGTAATATAAATACACCAGTAATTGGTCTATAAATACATTTATATAGTACTAAATATGTTTAACACTACTCATGTTGATAGATAATATTACAAGTAACTGTTAACGTACATAAAATATTATAAATACCCTTTGATTTTCTTACTTATGCAATAAAAGCCATTCAAACCCCCGGGATGAATGTAATAAATTAACTGCACCCGAAGTTCTCCGGTTATTTGAAGTTATGTCGCAAAATTGTCATACTTTGGACGTTATAGAGGGTCTTACTGGTACAAATACAAGCTCCACGAGATTTGAAAGATAGACTGCAATTTCAAATTCAGAAAGGTTTTGCTAGAGACAAGCATGATGTTGAAGAATGCAGGTGGGTATTTATCATCAATCTAATCTCATTTTGAATTTGTAAGCAACTTTTAATTGCATTAGTTTGTTTCTTTAGTTTGTTTCTGCATTTTGTTAGATCTAATCAGATACAAGTTTTATTTGTTTATATGTTGTTTAACGTTCCCTTTGGTAGGTTTTTACTTATATAGAGAGGGGTACCACTTTGCGGTGGAAGGTTGCAAATTCTGTCTTTTACTCGGTACTCACTGTCATTAAGCAGTGAGGGATCTTTTTCGTGCCAGCACCTACTGTGACATGGGACCACGGTTTATACGGCCTCATCCGAAGGACTAGTCACCACATCCCACAATAGCATTCGAACCCGCGACGTAGGGATCAATTCCTTACTCCGCAACGCGCTAAACACGGCGCAACACGGACGACCTCAGACACACGTAGTAATCTGAATTCGCCACTGTCAATTACTGTTGAAGTGATGTGAACCTAATATCATCTTTTAATATAGATAGTTTCCTTAAGAAAGTACAGATATTGAACAAAGTGCTGTGTAAACTTGAGTGAACTTGAATCTTGTAGAAAATGTGTATTTGAATAAATTCACCCATTAAATAAATAAAGCTTATGATCTTTAACTAAAAAATAATTCATAATCTATCTTCAAAAACAGGTTTTTGATATATGATTTTTCGGTTTTGATCAGAAATAATGTTAAAAAACAAATTCTATATTGACCATTATAATTAATTATGGGGGAAATAGCGCAATTTATGACGTAATAATGATTTGAGAATAGTCACTAATCTGCAGGGATCTAGGTGAAATATTTAATGCACTGTCGATTTAAATTTAGCATTTTTAATGATGTACAATGTATCAGGTCAAAAATATTAACTTGTTATCTGCAGCAATATTTTCTATATTTAGAAAAATAATGAGAGATCCAGGGGTCACATATACCTCTTGAGCAACTGGCTAGGTTAAAGTAAAAATCAGTTTAGTATTGAAAATTTTAAAGGGTTCGGGGAAGGTTGGGGGTTGAACAAACTTAAATCTAAAGCATGCTTTTGAATTAAAAAGAAATATAATGCTGTTTAAAGATGAACATTTTTATTGATATGGCCTTTTTATCTTTTTTATAAATATGATCCACTTTAATAGCTCGTCTATTCTCCTGCTTGGTAATAGTTAAAACAAATTTATAGTACCATTATTTTTTTATGCTTTTATATTAATGTTCAATCAGGGCTCCGTTGTTCATGTGCAGAATTTTGACGATTTTTCCTATGTATTCCTTAGTAAAACATTGATCACCATTCTGACCCACTCAGCCCCCGAGCGTCATGATTTAAACGAACTTGAATCTACACTATCCGTGAATGCTTCCATATAAATATGATCAATCACAGCTTTGCTGTTCTCGAGAAGAAGAATTCTAAAGATATTTTTCTATGTAATCCCACTAAAAACTTTGATTCCCATTGCGCACCCACCATAGCCCCGGAGGTTATGACTTGAACAAACTTGAATCTACACTACCAGAGGATGCTTCCATATACATATGACCAATCACGGCTTTGCTGTTCTTGAGAGGAAGATTTTTAAGGAGTTTCCCTATGTATTCCTTTTTTTATACTTTGATCCCCCATTGTGGCCCCACTCTATCCCCCAGGGATCATAATTTGTAAAAATAGAAATGTATGCATCTTCCTTTATGGTTGAATACAATTTTTCTATTTTCACAATATTATTCTATTTATTTCATGATTATCAATTTTGCAAACCAATTCCAAACGCGGCAGAATTTTTGTTTATTAGGTAGAGTCATCAACAAGATAAATACTGGGGACGTTCTTGAACATGTGAGTGAAATAATTCCAGTTCAGATGAATGAAAGAACTATTTAATGGAGAATAGTGTTAAGTTAACATAGTGATGCACAATTGAAGTTGGTAAAAATGATCGCCTGTTTTTGGCAAAAGAATAATGTAAACCAACTTTTATTCGCAGCGACTTTATTTCGCGATTTACCGAGGGTAAACTAGTTTGCAATGTTTAATTTTCGCGATCAAGGCTTTTTGGATCAGTTGTTAATAGACACAGGGACCTTAATATTTGCGATGACGAGACTCTCGCAAAACTCACACGCGAATAAAAGTTGTTTTACAGTATATCCTGAAGAGAAGTCTTTATATAAAGTTACGTCCATTAGAATAATTTTCCGTCGTTTAAGCACTGCAACAAGCTTACTTCTTTTTGAAATTTGTTATTTCTGAAAAATGGTGGAAAATTACTACACATATGCCGTTGCTAAAAATTAATGACCATTAGTAAGCAAAGATTACCATTATCATTTCCTTTGGCAAGTGTTGTTAGAGCTTTGGGCTCCTCATTAGTTAAAAAAAATCAAAGTACTTAGGAGTACAGACAGCCGGACTCAATTACAGAGTAGAATGAACTTCTTACATGAATCATACATTCATATTGTATTAACAGATTAAATATCAGATTAAAAATTCTGATGAGACAATTATTAGGTCACCTGAGTAAACTCAGGTGACCTATTGCTATCCATTTTCGTCCGTCGTCGTGCGTTGTCTGTCATGCGTTAACATTTGAACATTTCAGCTTCTTCTCCTCAACCACTGAACCAATTTCAACCAAATTTGGCACAAAGCATTTATGGGTAAAGGAAACAAAAATTGTGAATTTCATGATCCCTGCCCCCCTGAGACCTTAGGGGTTGGGCAAAAACCACTAAAATTAATGCAATCTTTACTCCTGGATATCAAGCAGTCAAACTGTTTGCATGATTGTAATTAGCATTGAGTCCTCTACCAAACTTGTGAAATTCATGGCCCTGAGGTCAGGGGTTCTAGTGCTAGGGCGGGGCTAAATAAGTATATAGTGAAAATGCATTATTTCTTTGAAATCTTCTTCTCTGCTCCTGGATATTAAATAAACCAACTAAGTACAAAATGAGCAAGTGTGCCTCTACCAAAATTATGAATTTTATGGCACCATGTTCAGGGGTTCTGGTGTTAGGGCGGGGCTCTATTGATTATATAGTGAAAATACATGAATTCTTCGAAAAATTTCTTCTCTGCTCCTAGGTATTAAATAAACTAACTAAGTGCATAGTTATGATGAGCAAGAATGCCTCTTCCAAAATAGGGTCAGGGGTTCTAGTGTTATGGCAGGGCTTTATTGATTATATATTGAAAATACATTAAACCTTTGAAAATTGTCTTCTCTGTCTCTAGGTATAAAGCAGATGAACTACCTATATATTTATGATGAGCAAGGGCCCTCATCTTGCAGAATTGTGAATTTCAAGGCTTCAGGGTCAGGTGTACCATGGGGGGGGGGGGCTGTACTTATATACTGAAAATGAATCAATTGTTTGAAATCTTCTCCTTGATTTTAATAAAATATTTTTGAAAAGCAGGGATGCCTGTTCAAAAATTGTGCAGTGTGTGGATCTAGGCCTAAAGGTCAGGGGTTCATGTATGGTAAGATCATTACTGATTGTTGCTGAATATTACTGATTAGTTGAAATGCATTTGTTGTTTCCCTACCCTGCCTATGGGTACTAAGTAACCAAGCTAAGCAACTGCTAAGCGTATTGTTATGATGGTCAATGGTGCCTCTTTCAAAATTGTGAATGCCATAGCATCTGGATTAAAAAATGAATCAAATTCAATAACTGGATAGTTGTTGCATAATGCCCAGGTGATCTATAAGGCCCATGGGCCTCTTGTTTTAAAAATATCAATATAAATGATGAGAGATCCTAATAACACAGTCCGGTATCAGAATTAAAAAATACTCTGGTGCCGCCGAATGTAAACAAACAGGCCAGTCTGGTTCCCTCTCCTGCTTTTCCTTGTCTGTGTAGAGAACTACGATAACACCGACAATAAAAAATCCTTACGCTTATGAACTATGTTCTTTTACTTAGGACTGAAGTTTTCAAAGTCATTACTACTAATGTTTATCTATATTAGATAAAACTTCATTTTATTTTTGTTGCTTTATTCAGCGTTTGTGCGTTATCTCAAAAGCGATTCAGGGTAAGTACTATACTTTTACACGTAAATTTAAAATGGCGACTATGGGGTGGACTTCCTGCTTTCAACAGGATGACATAAGCCAGAAACTGCTCTTTTAGCAATAAGCCCGGCTAACAATATACCGTTCAAAGATTAAGACCCTCAATTTTACATTGTTTTACATTGGTATCAAAGACAGTCAATGGCAATATCAAATACTTGTAGCAATGGATAAATTTTAAGTACATTCATCATTACGTCGAAAGCCCTTATTTGTATGTAAACTGTTGAAATTCAACATATCATGTGTTATATACATTTAAATTAATCAAGCCTTTATTAAATACAATGCTTAAGAATATATTTCCTTGTTGCAAATTTAATCTGATAAATTTCACAGCCATTTCCTTAATTATATTATATAACATCTGGATATGGTTGTAAAGCAACACTTCAAACAAAATTTATTTATTTATGCAAGGTTTATAATTTATTTCATCTGCAGAATTACGTAAGTTTGCTTTTTTAACGAGAAAATTAGTTTTAATCCTCTCAATCGTATATGCATGTTTTTTGATAAAATATATTTATATGATTGTTAATATATCTTGACCAGTATTAAATTAAAAAAATGCTTACTCGCCTGAAGGTTTGGTGCAGAAGACTGTAGCACAAATTTTCAGAAGGTTGGGGGCGTATGTGAAGGTAATTACACGAGATTTGACATTTTATGGTTATGACTTTTAAGTAAAATGAATAAAACATTTCAAAATTTTCTCCATAAATGAAATATTTAGGCAGTTAAAAATTATATCATGCAGAATGTCCGCCTGGATATTTTGGATTTGAGTGTAAGCAAAGTTGTCCACCACCAACATATGGTAAATTATGCGGAAGGACATGTTACTGTGCACCTAGTAAATGTAATCCTACCTATGGATGTCCCGTCGAGGAAAAGGGTGAGAACTGCAGTTTTACCACATAATTTCTTTTTTTTATTTTAAAGTACTGAGTTCTGGTGCTGTGACTCAATATTTATTTTGTACACACGAAGGTGGTCAATGATCGTATCTCCAAACCAATCAAAAGGTTTTATCACTTAAACAATAAACATAAAATATATTTTGTATGATTCTAACAAGTGTTTTGTTCCTTTTCGAGTAGTCGTAAATAATCTTTGAAAAGAATTGTAAAATAATGATATACAACTTTTACTTTCAAAATTATTTTAATTTCAGGCACAAACGGCTGTTCTGTCGAGTATGATACTTTTTTGATCTCTAACATTATGTGTAGTCTGAATGAATGCATGTTTTGAAATACGTAAATAATATAATTATACATTATTCCTTTGAATATTTTTTTTTCGGCAGGCCGCTCAGGAAAACTAAGCAGAAGTGTTGTTATAACTACTACAAAGTAAATGACACCTGTCAAGGTACAAGTATTTGTGTTCATTTTAGATTGTTCACTTTCCCATTTTTTCCATCTTCTCAAACTTGCTCTGATGTCGTCATATATCTATATAATTAAGAAATTTTTTTTCTCTTTGTTTAAGTCTTTCATGAACATTGTAAATAAAAGTGTCAGTTTCCCATACCCTTATGGAATTTCTAGGGGTCTGTGTTTATGCCCTGTTGTCAGATTTTTACTATTTGTATTTTTATGAGATCGATGAGTGTATGTTATTTTCAATTGTTTTATATTAGCAATTGTGATAAATAAGTTTTACCTTGCAGAATTTAACAAGATGTTAGAACTATATGGTAAAAAAATTGAATGAAAAGTACTTTCTTTTTTAGCCTGTCCTCCTGGTTATTTCGATTTAGACTGTTTTTCTCGATGCCCCTTTCCACATTATGAATTTTTGTGTGCTTATCTGTGTAATTGTTCCAAACCTAATTGTAATCATGTGGTTGGATGTCTTCTAACGACAGGTATTCTGTTATCCGAATCAGTTATAGATGCGTTCTTGTTCAAAAGCTGAAATGAAATTTTCCATACCTTACAAAAAATACTATAGATAAATTTAGTTATGAATTTGACGCTATCAAAACTTTGATACACTATAGTGATAACTTACATACTTTGATTTACTGTAGTGATAACTCTTACACTTTGATATACTGATCACTTTGAAAGCTTTGAATTTGATGACGTGTATAAGTCAGGAATCATTTACTATCTCTTTTGCTTGTTTCAAATTTCATACTTGTATGTTGGTTTTTCTAGTGGTACAATGTAAGGCTTTATAGAGTACGAGAAATTCTTTTATGCCCTTAATTGTTCGGACATTCCATGCAAAATTTAAAATAAGATTTTATGAACATTTCAGAATGTGATGAAAATTGAAACATTAACATCAAATTGTAAGATCACATGAGTATATTACGTAACATATTTCTGATCATAAATGTAATTGAAATGGAAAAACGTGACATTTGACAATCCGGAAATAAATTATAATCTCCAGAAATCGCAATTACATTAATGAACTTGTAATTTTGCATATAATGTTTTATTCTGTATTCTTTATATTCTGCTTTAAATCTGATGAACCTTTGGCTTAAGGAATAAAGAAGTTGAAACTTAACTTTATATACTTCCGAAAATTCTATTTCCTTTAATTCGTCCTAAACTGGCCCGTTTCGTGAGATTTTTCCGTTTATAAGTGATTTTAGCATCAAACTTCAAGCAGTTCCCTGAAACACCTTTCTGGGATCATTTTAATTGTTTTGTGATGGGAAAACATTTATTTCCAAAAAACATAGTGCGTTATATTGTGTATAAAGATAAATCATTATAATTTGTTTATATATAGGCGATCCTTATCCCTTTTAAGGTGCCTGGGATCGATTACATTGATTACACTTCAATATCATCACATTTTCAACACAGGCACTTGGGGGCTGGACCCCCCTCCCCCTCCGGTTTTGACACACTTTTTTTCCTGTTTTGGTAGTCTAATGATAAAATCCACTACTTGCTATCGATAATGTAACCCGTCGTTTTTCTTTATAAACCGTTTTTAAATTTTCGAATAATACATAAAAAATTACTCATATATACAAGTCGAAAACGATATATTTAAAACGGATTATACAGACAAAAGGATTACATTATCGATATCAGGTAATGCTTTTTAGACTACCAAACTAGGAAAAAGGTGTATCAAGCCCAGATTTAAAAAGAAAAAATGGAAAGGGGAGTCCAGCCCATTGAATTTTAAAATAATCGCACAAATTAAAATGACTTTACATCACGGGACTTTGTATGGCCATATGTAACTAATATATTTTAATTGATATACATTGTAAAAGTTACCATTATTCTTTTGAATAATTTTCTTGTATCTTCATTGCAAAGAATACAGTTAATTTTAATATAGATAAATCAATACATATATATATATATATATATATATAAATATATTTTGAAAATTAAACGATATTATCAAGATGCAAATTATATCAATATGAAATCCAGACTCAAAAATTGCTCTTCGGTATATTGTGATCAACATAATGTATTTATTATATTTGTTTTAGTGTCAAATCATAGAGCTGCATTGAATACCAGTAACCCATCCGAAGAGATTACTTTGCGTTCCGAAAACGCTTACAATTCAAATACGATGGTCATCGTTTCAGTTGGAACAAGTATAATATGTTTGCTTATCTTGTTTATTATCTACGAGACTCATAAATACCGTCGTCATTGTGTGCTTAAAACATCAATAGGAGAATCTGAGACCTGTGAAAATGTTTACGCAGACCTTGTTGAAGTTAATGTTGAGGATAACGTAATATAAAATGGTGGAAGAACTTAATTCAAAAGTGTCTCTCTTACGAAGGAGATAAAAAGTAATACATCTTATTCTTTGTGTCACTATCAATCATTCTTGAAAATATTTCTTCATCCGACAGAAAATGTTATCAGTAGTCAAATCCTCAAGTGATCAGTAACAACAGGGATTGGAACATTAACACTGAATAAGATGTTTTAAACTAATTTCAATATAAAGAAGACTGGAATTTATGATTTAACCGTGTACTACATGTGAATAAAAACTCATGTTTTCTCCAGTATTTTCATGTTTTTGTCTTTGTTTTAATTATGTTTGAAAGCATATACCAGTTTATACATTTAAAAAGACATACATCTTGATTTATATGTAATAATTCATTCAAATAATGCTTTTTATATTAATTTGCATGATTTAATATATAACTATCATTTTTAATTAGACTAAGTGTTATTTAAAAACTTCATTTTTTGGTCAGAAAATTTTTGTTTCATAATTAATTTTAACTGCTTAATGTCTAATGCAAAACGTTGCGTATTTTTGCTGCACAGTGAATTTAAGCTTCTTTAGGTTATCAGTTACGGATATTTTTAGCAAAGGATTGAACAGTGGAAGGAATTTGTATAGATCTATTGTCCGAGACTTCTCTATTTAAAGGCCTCTGTACATATCTTTAATGTGAGGAATGTTAGTGTAAAGAGATGTTCAATGCATATTCATGAGAATAGTATGTTTAGTGTGATCAGCCAAGGACATGTTTTTTTTATGTAAACTCCGAGTTTTCCTTGAAACATAAGGAAATTTCTCTAAAAATTTTCAAGATATTTTGTAAGTGGGATTTCGAATCGTTAAGTATGGAGCGACATAACATGCCTTTTAAATGGGTCTTAGGAAGCAGACTTCAATGTCCTCGTCTACATTCACTAGGATTAAGTTTCTGATGGACTTTGTTAACAAGCTATTTATTTACAAATGATTAGGTGATAGCGATGAAAAGATAGTTGTGTACCGTCAGAATTTAGTTTCTTATAGAATCATTCGTTTAAGGAGTGCTGATTTTTCAAATGGTGACATAAATTTCATTTTTATTTGCTCAGATGTTAAGCAAAGAAATATAAATTGAAGAATTAAAGAATTGAATGCTTGTCCTATTGTATTTAGTGTTTAAAATATATAAATATATTGAAATCCATTTTGGAAAGATGTAGGGCAATAGGCAAACTATCAACCTTTTAGCCAATTCAGAGATTGTTGAAGATTCAGAAAGATCACATAAACAATATATTATGATTGAAACTAACTATTACTAATTATTTTTAGAAGACATCAGTTTTAATTTGACTCAGTCTTATAATATAAACAGTTAAAGCTAAATATCCGGTATTAATGTATTACATATTAAGTAATATATACAGAATGAGATATGTCTGCAGAATTTCTGGGAAATGTACATAAAACATCTGAGAAGAATGTATCATCTTTAGACAAATTTGACAAATTGTCGAATCCTATTTTACAAATTAAAAGGCCTGTCTGTCATTTTCATTTCATATAATTTACAGTGTAGTTAATTCTTTTTTTTAGTTTTCGTTACTGTTACAAAACTGGCAAATTCTGTATTGGACTGGCTCAGATTTATAACGGCCAGTTTCAATTGGAAGTGGTAGTACACCGCAGCGAAACATTGCTATAAGCGATATATCGATCGGATAGGTTTCGGTAAATCCATGCTGACGTACTGCTCCTGCTCATTTTAGTTTTTAAAAAGACGGTAAGTTCTTAGTTTTTTTATAAGTCTTCAAGCCATTGTATTTTAACTTTTTTGATATATAAGTCTTTCGGCGAGTTCTTCTTAGTCAGACGATATTCTTCTCTCATTTGGCCTGGAATGCAATTGATAGAGTGTGCCACAATTGTTTTTTTTTCAAATTTGGAATTTTTCTGAAGTGTATTCTCTGCTGTTGGTGATGGCGACTTTGGTGCGATTACCTGAGAAATTCTCCTTGGGTCTTTTCTTTTCTGCAAGCTCAGCAGGACAATACATGTCTCCATCAAACGCAAAAGGAATTAGCACAACTTTGATAAAGTTTATTTTTATAAAATAACTTCATGTCTTCACCTTCTGCTCAAAAACTGTCCATCTACCTGACTTCTGTGAATTCGTTCTGAAATACCAAAATTAGAATGCATCTTTATTCATGTATTCAATCAAACTAAATTTGAACAGCAGTTTTTTAAATTAAACAGAAAATAAATATATAAATATGAGCGCTATCTGTATGGGGTGCTGTGAGCAAATCTACTTCATAATTGTACTTTAACGCTGCCAAACTATTCCTAGTTTGGTACACCGTAAGTAAGAACTTCTCTTGGATGCATAAATAAAGATCTGAATAATGAAAATCTAAAATTTACAGTAAATTTGAAAGAAAATAAACGATCATCAATTTTACAGTTGAGATATATGCGGTTTGTAAAATGTGTCTCAAATAAAAATATTCTTTTTACCTAAAATGGGGTAAATAGTGATAGTTTTCAGGTATTGCTTGTCTAACTCAATCTTGGTAAATTCAGACTGTGCAGGACATCTTTTCTCAGTCCAAAAATTGTCTGTATCATCATTCAATTCCTTATGGGGAAAAGCACCTTGAGTAATCCTTCCAAAAGACTAGAGAATGTCGATTCATTTTCATTTCAATTTGGGGCGCTGCGACCTTTTAAACCTGTAAGAACAAAATTAATGAACAAATATTCCTGTAAATCATACAAAAATAAGATTCAATAACTGTGGACGGATTATTAACTATTTTGTCCTGTGGATCTCACATAAAATGAGATTTATGTGTTATACTAATGAAGATATATCACTACATTAGAAACAGCAATCTATAACACAATAAACATCAACAATTATGTTCGTCTATTTCTCGAATGTAAATAAAAAAACACTTATCAGAAATTCTTTATATCTACTTGAAACCTTGTAACAGCGCCCAAATGTTCACAATATCAGTATTCCAATATAAAATCTTCTTTTAACTCTTTTTCTGACCAGCCTACAAGATTATAACGGTGCATGAGAAAAAAAAAAGATAATTAAATGTAAATTCACAATGCAGTTATATTTAAACTGGAACATGTCAAAATATCCCTTGATGAAGTAAAAAGATAATTACAGCAATGATTTTCTTCCCCAGATTCGTGAGAGTTTTTGATTTTAGGGTATTGCAATTGGCGTTCTGTAGATGAAATAAATTTAAAGAATAGTACATAAACAGAATAATGCATTTCCTTTCCCATATAACATTCTGTAACAGCCCGAGACATCATTATCAGTTAAAGGGCCTTCGAGGGGTGATACAGGATCATATACTGACTCATATCATGTGAAATTATATCAAATAACAGTATTCATTCACATTTCCATTATTATACATTTGCAGTATTGAATTCAGCGTTCTAAAATATCCATGCATGCACCTCTCCCATTGCTGCAAAATAAAATTGTATTTATAGAAATTTACTATTACAAATGCACACAATGTATACATTTATGAAGTTTTTAATTTGAAATATATATTTACCTTCTCATTTCCACCTATCTATGTCGACAAGCTCACTTCGCACACTTTCTTCTTTCTCTGTGTTCTTCATTTATTCTAAAATTGCAAAATTAGGAATTCACACTTTATGCGTTGAAATTCAAACTTA
The DNA here is from genome assembly GCA_003671525.1 of Saccostrea glomerata. Taxonomy (NCBI): domain Eukaryota; kingdom Metazoa; phylum Mollusca; class Bivalvia; order Ostreida; family Ostreidae; genus Saccostrea; species Saccostrea glomerata. The sequence goes on along the minus strand of PRKT01000609.1, from coordinate 294,678 downwards.
ATTTGTATGTTCCCATTTTGATAAATCAACGATTTCTACCTTACTGGGATTGTTTCTAAATATAGAATTGATGTTGCCATAACCAGGTATCCACCGCTTAGACATCAGTTAATCACAACTTAGGCCTTACAAATAATGACTTCTAATCTGATCTGAATTAATAGTTAGTTTCATTGTAAATTATTTTTAGTATAATAATATACTTTTTGGACATTTTTCACTGCTCTTTGTGTATTTCCTTATGCTATCTTAAATAGACATAAAAATAAGAAGTGAATATCAACTTGGGAAATTCCTTAGTCAGAGAAACGGCTGTCTTCTCCTTCATCTCAGTCTCCTCAGAAAAAAAAACAAACATTTCACATCTGGCTATATCTTCAAAATTACTCCTTAATTTACTTCTTAATCAGAGAAGTGATTTATCCAAATGTCATACAGTTTATGTGTTGACAACAAAACTAAACCTGTATAATTGCCAGTTAAGAAGCTTTTGTAGTAATGTCCATTTTTAGCTCATCTAAGGGATAGGGTGGGCCAACAATAGGGGGTTAAAGTTTTAATTTGGAATACGAAGAAAGAAATCTTTAAAACAAATGTCTGCAAGAGCAAATAAATCCATTTGTTACTTTGATATGGAAGCATTCTCAGGTAGTGTAGATTCAAGTATGGTGAAATCATGAACCCTGTGGGGTAGGTTGGGGAAGATATAACTTTTAAAAATATTTTAAGGTTTTTTTCTCACAAAAAACATGTTAAGCAATATTGATATGGAAGTGCCATTATGTTAAATAGATTACACTTTGTTCAAATAATTACCTCTGGGGGGAAATGAGGGGCTACAACAGGGTATCAAAGAACATCAAGAATATATAGTCATATAAATAGAGAGAGAGAGAGAGGTTCTGAGGTGGTGTAGATTTAAGTTTCGTAAAATCATATCCCCCCGGTGGGGGGTTCACAATGGGGAACCAACTTACTAGTCGTTGTGACATAAAAGCATCGTCATGTAGAGAAGATTCATGTTTGTTTAAAGTTTTATCCTTTTGGGCATAGGATGATACCACAAGGGGGATACTAGTAATAATAATCATTATAGAACTTATGCACATACTATTATCATTTTTTATAATATATAAATTTTAAACCTTCAATTTCCATTAGTTTTTTTTTAAAGAAATTATCCGACACTGTTAACTTTAGAATTTTAGAACACTGAGCAGGAGTTGGTCTTCATACTCGTATAATATTGTTTGCTAAGGATATGTATTAACAATTTTATTTTTTATTAATCAAATGAATTGTTCAATTAAAAAAAATGTTTCAAATTTAGCTTTTTGCTGTAAAATGAAATTGTATTAATAGAAAACAACCGTTACAAATGTGTATACATTTATGAAAGTTTAAATCGTAAATAAAAATTTACCTTCCCACCTCCACAGTATCTATGTTGCCAAGCCTGCTTCGTACACTTTCTTCTTTCTCTGTTTTCTTCCCATGTTCTAAAATTGCAAAATAAGGAATTTACGCTTTATGACTTGTATTCCCGGTATACAAATTATGATAAATCAATGATTTATACCTCACTAGAATTACTTTCTGAGCAAAAAATTTATCTTGCCATGACCAGGTACCCACTGCTTGGACAGCAGTTATTCACAACTGGCTGGGAGCAGCATCTGTACTGAATTTATTTGTTTGAACATGACTGTAAAAATAGAAAGAAAAATTCTGTAAACAAAATTGTAGATCATAAGTTACGGTAAAATTGTTCCATACAACGTCTAGGTATTATAAATAATTACATACAATCTGATTTGAATTAATCGTCAGTGTCAATGTAAATAACCTTTAGTAGAGTAAAGTTAATGTTGGACATTTTTCACTGTTCTATGTGTATTCCCTTATGCCATCTTATATTAGAAAGGCATAAAAAATAAGAAGTGACCATCAAAATTGTTAAAGAAATCAGATGGACTTACGAGGGTTGTCCTAAAAAGTCGTAGACAGGGAAAACAGTTTATTTTCACTTCGCTGAATTAAAGAACTATATGCGGTATATTGCATATATTTGCCCCCACAAAAGTCAAATTTTGAAAACTTTCTGAAATGTGCTGAATTCAATAAATTGTATGAGAAATATAAATTAACAGAAAATATTATAGTGTCAAAGCAGTGTATTCACAATTTTTGTTTTTATGACGCCGATTTTATATCCTTTTTCAGAAAGAGGACAAAATGGACAAAATTTCAACAATTTTAGCTTTAAAATTTATAGAGCGCAAGTTTGTTCAGGAACAATATTGACATATTTCATTGATATTATCATTCTACACATTATATCAAAATATTGATCCTGAACACACATGCGCTCGGTGACTTTTACTCAAAATATCGACGAAATATTTACAATTTTCTGTAAAATTCATGAAAAACTGAAATTTACGTCATGTTTGTGACGTCATTACGTACATATGGCGTCATTACTTGTGAAAATATTCAGTGCTTTGAAGTCAGCATATACTCCCCTGTTTAAGAACTTAATTAAATATATCTCCATCAAAGTTTGATTTGGGGGGCAAATATATGCAATATACCGCATATAGTTCTTTCTTTTTCTTGTCAGAACAAAATGTAACATTTTATGATCATGCATTTTAAATTTCATGGTGTTATCACATTTAATAAGAAAATTATGAAAAAATAAAGAAAGCATGTAAGTGTACATCGACGCACGAAAGCAAGCGTAATATTACGTCTCTTATAACGTCATGATCTCTTTTTCTGCTTCCCACCCGTCTGTTAACATTCAATATTTTTTTTTAAATGAAAGGCCACTCTTGACTGAGAGACTTATTTAAATTCACTACTGTCCGATTTTGTTGTTGTGTTGTTTTTAAAGCAGATTCCAATTTTAGTCGTATTTGGTCGAAAGATTGACATACCTTGTGCACAGCAGAGAATACAAATAGTTTGAAGTCGTTCGTGGCCCAGATTGTTCCCAGTTGTCTGCGTGCTTTAACAAACAGTACTCTACTTCTTACATGCTGTAACTATTATCGGTATAGAGGAAAAACTCTTATTGAATCTCATGCCATTTAAAAATAACTTCCCTAAAAAAATCTAGTGTGTAATGTCACTTCTGTACTCTTTTTTCCCGTTTCTGATGTAATCAAACCATATTCAATACAATTTATTAGAAATCCGTGCGCTGGTTACCCGTTTGACAACGTCATTTTCATAAAACTCAATTCCAACAACACTTTGAAAATCATGACACCAATTGTCTCTTTCGAATGCTATTTATATGAAATTTTGACATATTATTTAGATTTTGATTCCGATTTCACTGATTTAAATTTTAGTTCAATGTTTTACATAGTACTTATGAAATAAAAGCAAATGTAATAGTTATATGCATAAATTATTCCGAATTATGTTCGTGCGCCGACTGGCCTTATCGGCTATCATATATAAATCTTACTAATATTATTAATATGAGAGTCATATATTTAAAAACCCACAATTTTAAAGAACATTGAATATATTATTTCTATGCCAAATTTGGTTAGTATTGGTTGGATTTTTAAAAAGTTATAAACATTGTCCATGACTTTTTGGGACAACCCTCGTAAAACACTTTCCAAAACACTGTACAATAAAAACATGCTTTGTTCAAATTACAATTAATTTAGAATATCCTTTTTGTGCGCTACTTTGTTTTAGCTTTTATCAGGAGTTTGACATTCATTTCCTACCAAATTTGCAGTTATGTAACCTTTTATCAAAATCCTCCATTGTCAACACTTCGGAAATTCATACATCAAAGATACGGTTGTCTTTTCCTTCATCTAAATCTCCTCAGGAAAAAAAACATCCTCATCTAGCTATGTCTTCAAAATAGCTCTTTAATTTACTTTTAATTAGAGTACTACCGTTCACGGTAGCTCAGTCGGTAGAGCGCCCGCTACGTGATCGGGAGATCGTGAGTTCGAATCTCGGCCGAGACTGACCTAAGTCGATAAAAAAAATGAATAGCAACTGTTCCTTCGCCATGCGCTCGACACTTTGAAGTGAAAGTTGTTGGTCCTTCGGATGAGACCTTAAAAACCGAGGTCCCGTGTCAGCGGCAGGCGTTGGCACGATAAAAATCCCTCACTGCTCAATGGCCCTAAGTGCCGAGTATAGGTCAAAATTTGAAGCCCTTTACTGGTGTAATGTTCAATTTTGACCCGGGTTGAAAATTGACCCGGGAGTCATTTTTCAACGTTGAATACTGAGACCAAAGGTGTTGAATTTAGACCCTAATCCGTTGAAAACTGACCCGGGTCGTGGAATTTTGATCATGAAACCGGTTCAAAATTCAACAGCATAAAAACACATATTTATGATTGGGTTTTCACTACTGTGATTTAATTCATAGGTATGAGGCCCCGTTTTGGTATTTACTGCAAAAAGTAATATCCCCTATTTGAATAAGTGATATCACCTGTTCCAATAGATGATATCACCTATTTGATTTGAATTTGTGATATCACCAATTCGAAAAGCTGATACACTGTACCACTTATTCGAATTTGTGATATCGCCTACTCGATTGGGTGATATCACCTTTTCCCGTCGAACAGCTGTAGTGTTTTTTTTTTGCTTACAAATTAATTTATTTCACGTATATATCATGTAAACAACAAGAAAATCGTAGAAAACGCATGAAAACTGGGTAGTCCGAATTTTCTTGATTCCAGTGGTAATCTATATATTATAGGGAACATTCACTAATGACTGTTGTAAAAAATTCACATAGGTAATATCACCTTTTCGAGTAGGTGATACCACTTATTCAATAGGTGATAGCACCTATTTAGCACGAAAAGGTGATATCACCTTTCATTTTAAGCTCTCTGATTGGCTCAAACCAAAAACAGACGAGTATTGATTTCTCAATTAAAGATAATACAGAGTATGACTTGATGTTTCGGAAAAAAAATTACTATATATATATAATATTTTTTAATGTTCCGTAATTGATGAAATGTAACAATGCCTTAAAGTCTTGAATTAGGATCTACATGTACTTTATGTTAAAGCATATTGGGTATTTTTGTCAAAAATTGATACGAGACATAATCAAATAATTAAATTACTATTCTGAATAACTAAATCCTCTATAATTACTCCATCAATGTATAAAACGAAACACATTTATTTAATATTAAACAGCAACAGCTTAATTTATGCTGATATTTAGTCTCTAAGTCTTGAAGAGGGAAAACTTGTGCCTTCTTCCCATATTTTCAAATTTTGTTTTGTCAATCTATGTGATAAAATTAATTATATTCGATAATAATGTTAAACTTTACATTCCTATTTAATTGAGTTTACAACCAATTCTAGTTTAATTTGTCATATTTCCCAGAATGCAATCTTGGCAATTATTGAAAAAGAATTTAAAAAAAAACATCGCATAGGAGATCATAGAGATAAAATTATGTAATAGGATGAGAAGTTTATGGAATAAGAATCGTATTTTTTCGAATAGAAATGGATGCTAGTATGTTTTCGAACAACAACAACTTTATTGCATATAAACCAAATTATTATCGAATAAAAAAGATAAAATTATCGAATAGGAATGACAAAATTAGCGACTAGCAACCGATTGTTTTAAATATTAATGACATCGAATAGGAAACGCGTGTTTTCGAGAAAAAAATATGTAAATTTTATGATATATGAATCATATTGTCACATTTCCTGTAATTGGAATAGCAATTTATCGAATACAAATTACAAATTATGGAATAGAAATAACAAGTAATCAAATAGGAATCACATTCTATAGAATAAGAATGTTTTAGAATAAGAATAATCTCATTCTCAAGGTTTTGGTCCGAAAGCGATCAATTTTCAAGCCGAGACAGGCTACTGACAAATAAGTTAATTGTTACAGGGATTTCAACAATTTATTTAAAGTCAGCATTACTTACATGCTATTGTCGCTATATTGCTCTTTTCACAAATATAACCTATTATTGGAATCATTTTGGTCGATGTGTTTCATTCTAATTTTTAAGCTATAAATTTTGTTATTTTTATACTGAACTTGACTAGATGGGATGTTCCACCCACCTGATCAATATAATTATATATGGCTCACTTTCTAGACAGCAGCTTTTTAAGATTGTTTTGTGCCATATTCGTTGTTTTGTAGTTATTTATGAATGCCATGGATTTTGGAAAGTATTGTCAAAAATAAAGTTGTCATGCTTGAAGATAACTGAAATCGTGCACTGATCAAAATGTACATGTATACACGGGGTGATACTGTATGTTTATTTCTATTTTTGAAAAGGGAAAAAATTGAAACCGAAATATAAATAAAGTGATACTGATAAATCCCGTAAAACAACTTCCCAGCTAAAAAAAATGTTCAAACTTTGAGGTGGGGTCAACATTCAACAGGGTCAATTTTCAACTTGTTGACGTCATCAGGTGTAAGAAAAAAAAATTATCAAGCTGTTCAAAAATGACCCCGGGTAAAAATTCAACGACTTTTGGTCTCAATATTCAACGTTGAAAAATGACCCCGGTTCAATATTCAACGTTGAAAAATGACCCTCGGGTCAATTTTCAACTCAGGTCAAAATTCAACGTTACACCGGCATACGGTGACGTCTCCATATGAGTGAAAAATTCTCGAGAGGGACGTTAAACAACATACAATCAGTCAATCATAATTAGAGTACTGATTTACCACAATGTCATACAGTTTATGTGTTGACAACAAATTAAAACTAAATCTGTATATTTGCCTGTTAAGAAGTTTTTTGTAGTCATCTCCACTTTTTTAAAGCTCATCTAAGGGAGAGGATGGGCCAGCAATCGGGAATCAAAGTTTTAAATTGGAATAGAAAGAATAAAAAATAAATCTTTTTTTTTAATCTGCAAGAGCAATAAAGCCATTTGTTACATTGATATGGAAGCATTCTAAGGTAGAATAGATTCAAGTATAGTGAAAACATGAACCCTCGTGGTAAGGTGGAGCAACAATAGATCAAAGTTTTAAACAGAAAGATATAACTTTAAAAGATATTTGAAAATGTTTTTCCTCACAAACGCATGTTAAGCAATATTAATATGGAAGTGTCCTTCGATTAAATATATAATAAATTACAGTTTGTTCAATTAGTACCACGGTGGGGAAAGGAAGGGGCCACAATAGAGTATCAAACTTTTATATAACAAAGCATATATACGGAACAACTTTAAATATCTTATCAACAAAAGCAAGCATATTAAGTCATATAGATATGACGGCATTCTTTGGTGGTGTAGATTAAGGTTTCGTAAAATCATGACCCCCGGGGGTAGGGTGGAATCACAATGGGAAATCAACATACTAGTCATTGTGACATAAAAGCATCGTCATGTAGTGAAGAATCATGTTTGCTTAGAAGTTTTCCTTCTAGGGGTAAAATGATACCACAATGGGGTATTCTAGTAATAATGATGGAACTTATACACATACTATTATCATTTTTTATAACTTACAAATTTTTAAACCTTTTATCCGACACCATTACCTCTAAAATTTTAGAAAAACAACACTTAGCAGGAGCTGATGTTTTTATATATAATTCTTTGCTAAGAGTATATCAACAATTTTATAACTTTCAATTTTTAAATCTTTTATCCGACACTGTTAACTCTACAACTTTAGAAAGACAACACTTAACAGGAGTTGTTGTTTTCATATATAATTGTTTGCCAAGTATGGTGGCATATTTCTGCCCCCTACAAGATAAATTATGTTAACATGCATGAAAATTATGTCAACATGCAAGAAAATTATATCTAAATGCAAGATAATTATGTCTATATACAAGATAATGATGCTGACATGCAAGTAACGAATCTTGTAATAAAATCTGATTTTAATAGAGTGAAAATCATTTACGCAAGCCCGTACCTGACATCGTGGATGCAAGATGAAATATATTATTATGCTAGATGCGGATAACTTATGTTAACATGCATGATATTTATGTAGACATGCAAGATATTTATGTTAACGTGCGAGTTTTTTATGGGGACATGCAACATATTTATGTGAACATGCAATAACATGCAAGATACTTATGTGAACATGTGAGATAAGTATGTGAACATGCGAGATAATTATGTAGACATGCAAGATATTTATGTTCACATGCAAGATAATTATGTTAACACGCAACTTAGTAATGTCAACATGCAAGATAAAACGTTGCATGTCAACATATATATCTTGCATGTTAACATGATTATCTTGCAGGTTGACATAGATAAGTCGCATGTTGACATAATTATCATGCATGTTAACATAAATTAGTCGCTTGTTGACATAATTTTCTTGCATGTTCACATAGAAGGATATGGAAATAACGAACAGCATTCAATCTCAAAGTCCATAAAACAATACAAAATAGGAGCAGAGCAAACACGGACTTCCAAAACATCAGAGGTGGGATCAGGTGTCATGGAGGAGTGAGCATCCCCTGCTGACCGGTCACACCCGCCGCGTGCTCCTTGTCATGATCAGGAATTAACGGGAAAATCCGTTGTCGTTAATTCAGTGTATAGATAATGGACTAACAATGAGTATGAAAAACGTCAGTCAGCATTTGACTCAATGATAAATTGTATTTGCTGACAAGGTCATTCTATCGACCATAGAACTTACGAATTGAAACGAGACGGTTGATATTCTTGTTTCATCAACTTGCTTGTCAATAATTTACCTCGTTTTAGAAATTGTTCATACGTAGAGCAAGCTTTTGTTCATTCAACTGAGATATATAAACTTCGTCTGCAGGTGACAAAGGTATATTGATGCAGTAAGGGAAGTTGACGATAGAAAAGTTAAAGTCATCCCGTTTATCATATAGTCGTTAGATTACCATTTATGTCTTTTTAAAGTAAAATATCCAAGTATGAAACAGATGTGTCAGACTCTGTGGTATCTTTTATCTCAAGCTCACCGGGATAAATCGTTTAGACGTAGGAATCGAAATTATCATTGTTAATTGACATCTCTTTGATGTCAACTTCAGAATACTTGTGTGTGCAATCAGAATGTGTTTTAACAAAATAATTTTGCAAATGACCAATGACAAGATAAGTAAATTTACGAGTTCCAATTTATTTAAAAAGCAGCTGTCAATGATATCAAAAAGCCTGGACTTTAATTTATCGTGGAGAATGGTTGTATATAAAGTTGAAAAGTCGTAAGTTTTTCAGCTGTTGATTTTTGTAAAATCTTGTGATTTCAAATTGTCCAAATGTTCTTTGGAATTTTTAAGTATCCACGTCTGATTCACACCACTTCTTGAATATATTTAAATTATTTTTTATTTAAGATTGGTAACTGGCATGTCAACATAATACACTTGCATGTTGACATAAATATGTTACATGTCTTCATAATTATGCTGCATGTTAACATTATTTTTCTTGCATGTAGGGGACAGAAATATGCCACCATAGCTAGGAATATATCAACAATTTTATTTTATTTTAATAGAATGTTCATTTTTTTAATTTCAAATATATAACATTATATCGATTTAAAGTTATCAGTTCGACAGTACACAAGGTTTCATTCCAAAACTTGGCTTAATATTTCCAAGCGTTTAAGGAAAAAAATAGGAAAACCAAGTAGGACAGACAAACATACAGTTAGAAAGTCGGACGGACAAACTCAAAGGAAAACTATGGTCCCCTTCAGATTGACCGGTATAGGACTTAAAATGGATAAAAAAATATTGTTTGCATTTACCGATTAAGAAAAAAATCTTAGAATGCACAAGTATTGGAATAAAGTGCTGTGTGGAATTGAATGTTTCTGAATTCTGTAGAAACTAAGTGCATTTGAATAAATTAAGCAAGAAACTAAAATTGAACACAACCTTAACGTCAGACGACACGTTCTTTAAATATATGTTTTGCGTCTTTGGGTATGATATGATTTTTTTTCTTTCAAATTTGTCCTTCTCTTCTGATTTCTACATTGCTTTCAAAAAGATTTTAAATATAAGTACACCAAAAATTGTGATATAGGCCATTCAGAAGATTAACCATAAGGGTTATATAAGAAATGTGGCCCTGTGGTATCTTGTCAAAATGCCTGGTAAAATACCCTAATTTTTTGTGAGGAAACTTGTTTAACTACATGTACCTCAATGACAAATTCTTGGGAAAAATTATATATTTTTGAGTTACGTGTCATCTGACCTTAAATCTAAAACGAAAATTGAAAAAATTATCCAACTTCAAAAACAGTTCTTCCATATACATGTATGCTTCCTCAGTTTTTATCAAAGGTTGAAAAAACTTTAAAAACTTAAATAGCAAAACAAATTCTACATTTGATCATTTTAGAAACATTCAAGTTTTGGGAAAAATAACGCAATTGATGACATCATTATGCATAAATTATATGTTATTTAAATAGAGATTTAGTCAACAAGGATCAAATTGATATGTAATGCACTGACGACAAAAATTAAGCATTGTTTATGATGTTTCAGATAAAAGACCTAAATTTCACTTTAAATACACAATTAGATTAGAAAAAAAGAAAGAAAAGAATTTAACAATATATTATGTCGAATTGCTAAAACATGTCATAATAATTTAAAGAGTCAGCTAAAAGCCGTAACGAACGTTTTTAAACAGTGTTGTACATAAATTATAAAGAAAATGACTTTTTTGTTAACATTTATTTCCTATATAAACACAGGAAGTAACTGAACATTACAGTGGACATAAATACATTTTTTAAACAGGTGAAAGATTCGAAAATCGAAATTGAAAGTAAACCAGTACTAAAAACCAAAAAAAAAAACAGACAAAAAACATTACTATACGATGCAAAGCACAAGAATGAATTATCAATTAAAAGCAAATGATAATCGCCTAGCTTTCAAAATTTCCATACAAATGCACCCTTAATTACATTTTTAGCACGACTAATTCTGTATTCATAGAAGATGATATCATAAACTATTGTATGAAAAAGAGAAAAAACAATTAATTTTTTCCCTGAACTCGAAAATTAGGATATACAACGTATCGTTAATTAACAATAGTTCCTTTCATTAACATATCAACTCGATAAATGCCAATAATCTTGAGATTAAATATTCTATAGCCTCTACCACAACTGTTTCAAAGTTTGATAGCTTCGTAAGAAAAGACGTGTTGATGATTACTTGCAACTCAACTGAAACAACCAACTTTTATGATAAACAAGACAACTACGACTTTTCTATCGTCGACTTTCCATGTATGTACAGCATTATGTCTTATAACCTGCATATGGGGTGAATGTCTCTCAGTTAGTTAAATACACATGAGCAATATCTTAACGAGGAACGATATTGACAATGAAGTTAATAAAACTAGGGCATCAAAAGTCTTTAAGTCAAGAGTACACAACTGCATGGGACATCAAAATAATGTTGTCAATAAAACCAATCTATCAATAATGCAGATTCTGACTGATGTTACCCATCCTTATTGTTATGTCCTTATTCACACACATTTTGTTCACATATTTTTCTATTTGCCCGATCATGACAAGGATTGCATGGGAACATTAACAGAAGTTGCTTACTTCTCAATTGTACTTGATCTCACATCTCTTTCCTCATATATTTGAATCATCCCAATTTGTTTTTATTCGATGGGCGTTTTACTTTTATAACAGTACAATATCTGTATATTTCATAGATATAAATAATTTATAAAAAGTTCTATTGGTTTTAACAAATACAAAAAATATTCATTTCAATGTTTCATTTTGGTGTGATAGAATTTTTCATTTCCTCTATATGAAGTAAAACTAAAGAATAAATTACCAAAAGGTACAGAATTGAATTTTGTACCTTGTTTACCCATTTATCCCGTTGATATAGCTTATGTGATATCGTTTTCGTATCCCACAGTACTGACGTCACAATGGATTTTGCGTTAGCGTAATGAAGTAAATAAAGTAGAGTCCTATATAAAAACTATGTACAACATTGATTGTGGTGTATAAAACAAAATGTAAAACATGGGATAAAAAGACTCTCACATGATTTGTAGTTGGATATGATTTTTATCCAACTCGTTGTGTGTTTTTTATATAAAACACACGAGTTGGATAAAAATCATATCCAACTACAAATCATGTGAGATACTATATATATGTGTGTCTTTGGTATTATGATATCATTTTTTCCCTGCATAAATAAATGCTGTTTCCTATTGGATCCTGTTAAAGAAAAAAAATGAATTAACACTGCCGAGTTCGGTGTATTATATTCTCATTCTGTTCAATAAACTAAAATACTTTTGGATCGTTTAAAAATAACTTTAAAATTGTATATTTGGTGTTTTTTTCCGTAAAACATTTAAGTTCAATCAGGGCATGGGATTTGAAGAAATGAATAATATATAATGAAATTATTAAACAATAAACAAACAAAAGTAAGTAATAAACTAGAGCCGAGCTCGTTGCAAAGCAACGAATAGGTCTTCCGTTGGAGCTACGAACTAGAAGACGTAACCTTGAGTCGAGGTCAAAAGCCACATACTTGATCTTTCCAAATGACCTTGTGCTAAGCAATAACTAACTCTCGTTAGAGCTAAAATTGAGATAAAAAGAGTTAGGTCAAGGTCGAAAGAAAGGCCAAGTTTAAAAACGGTGATGCCATTAAATAGCTCTCATCAATATGCATCAACATGTGAAGTTTGATAACACCATTTTAAATGGTATTTTTAAAACTGAGCTAAACACTAATTTAAGAAAAGTGAGGTATATACATGTATATAAAGTCTAGTTTAAAAAAAATTTAATGCAATTGCATAACTCTAATTAATTTCTTTCAGTATATAAAGATTGATAAAATTATCTTGGATAGTTTGTTTGAAACTGAGCTTTGAACTGAGCTAAAGGCAAAGTGTGACAGAAGGAGAGACGGAAGGACATTTTTATTCATTTTAAGGGATGGGGTACTTATAGTGATGAGAGGAATTTAACAACCTGTCGCTCCATGAAACATTATTTTGGAATGTCTGTATACAGCTGCGTGGCTTTTATTAGAATGAAATTAGTAGTTTTTGAAATATCTAAATAATTCTTTTATTGACGCCGTGATATTTGATAGGCTGTATAATAGCTGTTCGGATATAGTGCCTTTTGAAGGTCCAACACCTTTCTTTTAATATAACCAAAGGTTCTAG
>PRKT01000609.1:253207-265350 GCA_003671525.1 Saccostrea glomerata | reverse complement strand
TACGTCGTCACTTCCGGTCGTGAGATATGGACGATTTACTGATTTTTAGAGGGTCGGCTTGTCCTGGCAATCACTGAAAAACGAATAAAGATATTGACTTGAGATTTCCAGTGAAGGTAGAGGAAGGATTGCTGAATTGCTTTTTTGAGTCTATATCTTTCCAGCGCAAAAGGCGTTGAAGCTCGCCTGAGCCGAAAAATAGGCTCGGAAATATCTCGCAAAATATAACACGTTTTCTCTGATATCTTGATACCTATCAATAATTTGTTAAAAGATAGATAATAAAAGTTGTTCAGAATTAGATTTTCTATCATTTGATATAAAGAAAAGGGGTGTGACCCCTCAAATAAAGGGCAAACAGGGGCCAAAAGTCTCTCATCTATAACTCTTTATTTTTTCAATTTTTTGTTATAAATACTGTAGAAGTACTTTTTTCCGCGTGGTATTAATTTACGCTATGTACGCGCTCACTATTTTTCCGCGGAAATTTGTCCAAGCGTACTTAATATAAATGTAAGGCATATATAGTGACAATCTAGAAAATCCGCGTAATTTTGTACCCGCGGATTAAACAGAAATTGAGATTCCGCGGAATTATGACCCCGTGGAAAAAAGTACGTCTACAGTAACTGAAACGAAAGTGTTTATCATAACAATCTACATCAATGCATTGTAAAATCGTGATAATATGTTACGTAATAAGGAGTCATAAGGGACCAAAATGCTAATTCTTGGATTCTTTATATCTCCAAAAGGGGAAATATTTTGATAAGCGGTATCGAGTAAAAGATGCTCATTGTTGTTTTTTAAACATTATACAACCATTCTAAATATGCAATATATAGAACGTAAAAGAATTTCATCAAACGAGAGAAGTCTTGATATCATTATGATTTAACAAAGATCATTGTCAAAATCATAACTTATCGAAAAATCGGACGGAAGACCTACTCGTTGCTCGCAACGAGATCTCATCTAGTTATTATTATTTTTCTTCCTGGGAAAATTTTGTCCGCGACTTAGGTGAAACCTGTTTAGGGTAAGTAAGCATGTAATGTAGATTTGCGGAATCAAGGTCATTTTGCGCGCACGTGCTTGCAAGAGTGCGCACGTGCAAAACTTAAAATGACCAATATATAATGGATATAACCGTAACTTTATATTTTGTGACGAAATGTTTTGAAACTTATAATGTAAAGATATATTAGTAGTATGCACAAGAGGACATGGTCAAAGTAGCAAGATCGCACGCGCATGCACGTGCGCTTCGCTCTGATTGGCTGAAACTAAAGTCTCAATATCTTTTTTGTTTTTCGATAAAATCATTTGAAATTTTGAACAAAGTCATACATTTGGGAGATCTACAGACTGTAATATAAGATTTATCATGAAAGCATGTGCATGCACATGTGCTTGCAAGAGCTCGCACGTGCAACACGAGAAATGTCCAATATAATTGATACAGACGTAACTATTTAAATTATTGATGAAATGCTTTGAGAATCATATTATAAGTATATATTAGAAGCATAGACAAAATGTCATGGTCAAAAAAGTAAGATCTCACGCGCATGCACGTGCGCTTCGCTCTGATTGGCTGAAACTAAAGTCTCAATATCTTTCTTGTTTTTTGTCATAATCCTTTGAAATTTTGAACATAGACCTACATTATGAAGATCTACAGCATGATATATAAGAATTTTCATGAAAGCATGCGCATGCCCGCGTGCTGCAATCTGATTGGCTGAAAATTTAAATGGCTATATCTCCTTTGTTTTTTGACGAAATGCTTTGAAATTTAAAATATAGTCATGCATTAGGATATCCTACAATATGATATAGGAAAAAAAAACAAGAAAACACGCGCATGCGCGTGTGCTGCAATCTGATTGGCTTAAAATTGAAATGGCTATAACTCCCTTGTTTTTCAACCAAACAGGATGGGATTTAGAATATAGATAGATATAAGGGACTCCTACAAGAAGGTATGGTCATCATGCACGTGCACGCACGTGCGTGCATTTGGAACGAGTGAAATGAAAAATACACTTGAAAGAGTGATTTTTCATACTTTTGGACTGAATGCTTTAATATATTGTATATTAAAATATGTAGATAGTGTAGACAAGATTATATGATCATAACGCACATGCTTTCACATGCACACGGGTGCAATGCTAAAATTTGAATATAATTTGTATCTTCTGAGAAAACGTTGTTAAAGTCAAAAATGCACAGAGTTTGTCTTATTTAATGAAGCTTACAGGGAATATGGCACCAAAAAGGAGATGGGGAGCGTTTGGGGAACATCTGTAACGGTTCCCGTTACAATTAGCACTAGTTTTCATTAAGGTCTGCATGATTTGACAGTAACAATAACTAATCAAACTGCTTCTAGTCCTTTGTGTAGCTCAAACAATTGTTAGACAGGATTAGTTCGTACTAGTAAGTGCCCTTAGTTAATGTTCGTCTCAACCATGTTGACACACACTTTGACTTTACCTTGTCACAAATACAATTTATCATTGAGTCAAATGCTGACTGACGTTTTTCATACTAAGTGTTAGTCCATTATTTATACATTGAATTGACGACGGTTTTCCCCCTCATTTCCCGATCATGAAAAAGAGGACACGGCGAGTGTGACCGGTCAGCAGGGGATGCTCACTTCTTCATGGCACCTGATACCACCGCTGATGTTTCGGCGGTCCGTGTTTGCTCTGCTCCTATTTCGTTTTGTTCTATGGATTTTGAGATAAAATACTGTTCGTTATCTCCATATCTGCCTCATTCATGGTAGATTTACCAACAATACAAGAGAAATAATACACTACTGAAAAAGGACACATCAGTGTAAAATGCATCCATTGTTTTAAATAAAATTCAAAGAGTTTTAAAGTGACACAAACTTTTGTTTCACATATCAATTAAAGTAATAAATGATTTGATACTGGTAGTTGGTATCTATCTATTTTTGTCATTTTACATGTATATGCTTTCAATGAAAAGTATTTTCAGCGAGACAGAAAAAAACAGCAAACCTAAAAAAGTTAAAAGGACATAATATCTTAATATTTCATGATCATTTATTCAATAATGTAAAGTAAAAAAGATGTAGTAGGAGGCAAAAAGAAATGAAAGCTCAAGCATCACCATTCATTTGTTGTCATATAATGACATTTGTAATTTAATATTTAACATTTGAAAGTATTGTAACTTAATAAAATACATTTCAAAATCCTTGTAATGGTATTTTGATTGGAAGTTTTGGGCAAGTATCATCACTAATTTATAACTTTCCTATGTTATTGACCCCATCGCAGATTCGGTACTCATAAATTAATTAGGTACCAAAACATAAAAAAAACAAATAGAGTCTGAATATTTATATTCCATGCATTATTGAATAACAACTAATGCAAATCTGAAAGTAGAAATTCAATTTTTAAAAATTAATGAAAAAAAAATGTATAAAGCATCACTCTTAAAAAAAAAACAATCTTCATTTTGAAATTACATATATATCCAATTAATGTCATTTCTTTTTTTATTCTCTCATATATCCATTGTATTATATAAGGATACATTAGGTATTGATGAATACATATAGGAACTATTTAAATCAAGAAAAGTCAATTGCCGCCGCCATGTTTTTATTATCCATTTACATGTTTTACACCATATGTCTATGTATGCGTTTGTGTAAGCACAATACATTTCATAAAACTTATCTAAGGATTCAGAGCGAAACACTATTTATAACGTTAGCTCAGTCATTTTTTAAATAATCTTAATAGCCTCATTAAAATTAATATTAGTCTTGCATAAATTGTGGACAAAATCTATTTGAGCATAATTAAAGTTGCTGAAATTGTACCTTTTTTCCTTGAAAAAAAAGTATTAATTTTTGTACTGCTTTTTCCACTTTAATCACTTGCCACATGTTTATTGTGGCAAAGACGTTTTGTCCTTTACTACAGTGATGATTTCTTGTATATGAAAATTGGATATTTAATGGTTTATGTGAATAAGAGTTACCTAATGATATTGTTTTATAACTTTTTTTACTCATTTAACCATAACTAACGCTTCACATTAGTTGTCAAAACCATATCCTGCAATTTAACACAAAACTTAAGAAGAATCGATGTATTGGATGTACTTGGAGGTGCTCAGTATCAATCTTAAATTAATTTGGTACCGGGTATTTAAATTTCACAAGATTTTGTGAAATTCGAGATTATATTATAAATTTATGATATAAAATTTTCAACGTCAGTATATGCCAGTAAAAAGAATATTGAAATTCATGTTCCTATTTACATAAATTTTATGATGGAAAACATAAGCAACATGAAATTTTTTTGTACAATTTTGATTATTTTTTTATTTTAAAATTGGCGTTTAGGCATATGTTAGCCTGAATAGAAAATTATGTTATTATTAAAGGTAATTTGTTTTGCTTTCCTTTTTAATTCGATTCAAAATTTTGCACAAATTTTTGACCTTATGACAAAATTCTATAAAATGTTCCCACTATACTTGGTAAACATTATTCAGGTTACTTACCCATTTAAATGTTAATCTCTGAGAAATGTTGCTGATTTCTCAAAAAAGTTTGTGTTATTTATCCTTAAATGAAAATTATTTTCGACATAAAATAAGGCATGGTGATAACCTTGAATAGAATATAAATACATGCGAGTATTATTAATGTTTACGTATTACAAGATTTATTAGATTAATGATAACAATTCACACAATACTGAACATGGAAAAACAGTATACAGTTGTTGACTGGTAAGAGTGAAACATGTCGACTGTTTCCTTTTACTCCTGTCAACAACTGTTTTGTTATACTCCTACCAAATCAAATTCATAAAAAAGGAAAATTGTTTTGGGAGAGAAAGAGACTTTACCATATTTATGTGTATTTATCAGCAATCGTGAATCATAACAACCAAGAATGACATAACAAGCATTTCTGAAGCTAGCATCTCCTAGTTAGAACTTGTAGAAGAATACATTTCAATTCTACAATAAATTTGAACACATTTAAATTGCTAACGTTACATCCATGAAAAAAAGACTGATTTTGTGCAAGTCGGGTAAGGAAAACCGATGCCCGTGAAATCTAAGCCAATATAAACCTTTGATAAAACAAAATGGTGGATCGGATGCTATGAACGAGTAAGAATTCCCTGTCAATGGTAATCGCAAAACGAATCAATTTTAAAAAATGGCTTCACAGTTTGTATGAAAAATAATTTACATTGGAACATGACAGTGTAACAATTAAGGAAATAATGAAACTTCACGGAATTTATGGAGATTTTGATGTCCTTGTTTCATAAAAAAAAAAAGTTGGGGGTGACTCCTGTTTGGAAACAGTTCGTAAGTAGAGCATGCATTTCAGGAATTGCTGTCTATTTTTTTGGTTTCACGATGTGATAAATCGATTGGATTGCCTATGCTTAAAATAATCCAACAAGCCAATAGATTGATCATCGTCACGAAAACGAAACACCTGACAGTTTTTTCTTATATGTACATTGTCTTGATTCCGCTGCAAAACCACGTGCTACAAGCCCCGCTTCTGTCTCTATTTGTCCACTGCCTATCATGCGATTTTTAAGCACTCCTATCGATGAACCAATGCATTGATGTAGAAATAACGTATTTTACACTTTGTAATTTTATCTGGGACAAATACATTTAATGGAAATGTAATTATTTGCAAATCAATACATCTGGAAAACATACACTCTTTATGCAGATTTTAATGCTAGATGTTTTACTGCATACCCGGAAAACAAGGAAGAAATATAAAACATCGTTTGGTGTCTCTCCAGTTAACATACTTTGTATCATTTCTAGTTCGGTAAAAGAAAATCATCTATCAATTTAAAAAAAAAAACCTACTGTTAGTTGTTTGTTGCTTTTTGTACTAGGGGAAACATTTCAGTGTCATAACGAGAGAGATTTCTTTGGGAAATACTTACTATTATCTCACAAGCTTAGAAAAGTGGTTAGTTCTTTGATTATCTTCTCCTTACTCTTGGAAAATGAAAGAAACTTGTAAAATATTTGTTCATATTTCAATAAAATAGCAAATATGGAAAAATCACTGTCAGTAAAGGCTTACAGATATACCAAGTCAGGTTAATTTTATTAGTAGAAGCAAAATGGTAAAAAGCAGTTTGTAATTTTTTTTTCTGATTTTTGAACATTTTTCGTATCTCAAAATTTACCTGGCTTGGTAAAATCTACAAACTTCAGTATCAACTTTACTTTATTTCTCATTTTAATTTTCATTCACATATGCATGATCTACAATGTTATAGAATTTTTTACACATGTTACAAGCCCATGCCACTACAATGACGTTAATTTTTGCAAAAAACGCATGAAACGATTGGGGGAGAACAACTGGACAAGTAAAGATTTGTAAAACGCATGGTGCACATCTTTGTGTTTACTTCCATGTTTCGTACAGCACTGATTTTTTCTTTTTTCTTGGGACAAGGGGTACATTAGTAATGACATGCTATGAATCTTTGCAACATATAATTAGAAAAGAAGATTGCCAGACATATCCTATGTATGGCTTTATTATCTGAACTTATATCACTTTTCTTAAAAGAAATTCAGGTTTGTGATAAATTGCAAAACACCCCCGGTTCTTAATCTGAAATAATTGTAGTTTGAAAATATTTGTCATTTTGGTCCTCATAAGTGTTAATACATTTGATTCAGCTCTGATAAGTGTTAATGCGTGTGTAATTTTCATGACATGTGAGGAGCCCAATCATTTTTTGCCAGACATTTATTTTAAAAAAGACATGCCCATTTAAGAGTACCTTGTCAAATTCATCCTTATCACAGTCCTTCCGTCAAACTTAATTATTTTTTTTATTTTCTTTACTTCGTTTTTCAACAATATTTTTACACTTATTGTTTTTACCATTATATGTAATTGTTATTTTATGTTGTTGAATGAAACTGGAATTTAACTTTAAACAACATTTGAACATTTTATTTGGTTTAATTAACAAATTATACTGTGTTAACAAAACTAATTTTATCAGCACGGTATTGGATCCTTTTATTATGTTATGAAAATGTAGCTGCACTACAATCAGAGTCAAATATGTAAGGAAGGAGACAACACTCAAAAAAGAAAACACACAGAAAGCACAAGGGTGAAAATAACTCCAAAAAATCAGTATTTAATTTGAAATGCATCAAAATGAAGCTTGAAAATGAAACTTTTTCACGCAACAATTTTCATTTTATTCATCTTTCTATGATTCAAGATTTTTGGAAGCATTAGAAAAGGTCTTATAAAAGTTTACATTTGTACCCTATGAAAGGAAAAATCAATGCTATTTTAGAAAAATACGATTTTCTTGAATCCAGCCTTAGATATCAATGTTTATTAGCATGATATGAAATAAAAAGTCATTTGTGGTGTCTTACAATGTTAGCAAAAGGCTTTTACACTATGTATTAAAGCATACATGGCGGAAATAGAAGACAAAAAGTACAAAATAAGTATAAAAATCATGACAATTTCTCTGAATGCCTGGAGACCTATCGTTTTTTAACCTGAAATTTTGCATTAAAAAATCTGCCAAATTTTGAAGATTAGAGAATTTTCCCTATATAATATGATTAACTTTAATCCTTAACTTTAAAGAAATATTGTGGATAAATTTACATAACTTTGTGGCTTCAGAGATACCCTTATAATTAATTTTGATTTCTTAACTGCTAATTTTATAAACCGGAGGATCGGACTACCTTAAATCAAACACTTCTTTGAGGTTCACTTATGGCTATTGATGGATTGAAATGTTACACTCTTATTGCTAGTCTGGCTTCATGGTTAGGGTTATAAGCAAATTTAAAAAAAAAAACAGGAGGGTGTTTCAAATTCATTTGGCTTATTTAGCTTGTTTTCAAAACTGTTTTCCTTGGAAAGCTGTATTTAGAATCGAAGTATTTTACAGCCCTTGGACAATGCACTCCACTCCCTTTTTTTAATTATTGAAAATTTACATGTCAATATGACTAAACAAAGCTTTTCTGTTCTTAATGGTAACATGCAGTAAATTACTCCTAAAAATACATGAGATTACATGTAGTTGGATTTTGGCCATTATTCTAAATTCTTTTTCTAAGTACATAAATACACATCAGGATTGTCACTTTTCCTAAGGATTTAGTATAAAGTTAAAATTTGTGAAAGTGCAAGGATGTGTCAATCAAACCCGCCAAAAAATTTAAAGTTTTAATAACTTTTAAATGAAATAAGATTTTTAATTAATTTTTGTGTGAAATGCTATTAAAATATATAATTCGTGATATTATACAGAAAAAATATTAACTTCAAATCTGTGTCCAAGTACTTTTAACTAAAAAATATGTTGTTAGAAATTCTAAACATCCTTTGTTAATATAATTACATGTATAAAGCAATGCAAACATTGCTTTCAATATATTTAGTGTAAGAGGTTCGTGGAAATTTTTAAGGGTTGGAAAAAAGAACAAATTATAAAAAAAAATCGCGTTTGAGCATAACATTAAAGCTAAGAGACGATTTACTTTATGTTTAAGTTCTGCATCTGATGTAATGAATATTTTAATCGGATAAACACATGTTTCCTGAATCTTAATTTTTACCCCACCCTCGGTCCATGGTTATATTGTCAATAGATATGAATTTCCAAAATACTGTGGTGTTTGTATAATAATAATACTCGTAAATGTGATTATGTTGTATATATAAAAATATTACTTTTCTTTTTCCCAATCATTTTGATCGGCTGAAATGTGATCAATCACATGATCAAGTATATTACATCTATGATGATCATATCGACTTGTGTACTACATGTACTCGTATATTTTGAGATTCTGATATGCATACATTGTATCGACCTGAAGTTTCTTTAATTGGAATTAATCTTCTATAAAAAATGGTGTTCACTTATCATAGGAAATATAAAATAATATTTTATTTAAAAAAAAAACGCGTTTAAAAAAGATTCTTCAATTCTAAATATTGTAATAAAATGTGGTGATCTGTAATAATTGTGGATAGAAGGATAACACCTTGGATAGAAAGATATGGAGATAACGAACAGTATTCAATATCAAAGTCCATAAAGCAATACAAAATAGGAGCAGAGCAAACACAGACCTCCGAAACATCAGAGTTTGGATCAGGTGCCATGGAGTAGTGAGCATCCCCTGCTGACTGGTCACACCAGCCGTGTATTCCTTGTAATGATCGTGAAATAACGGAAAAATCCGTCGTCAATTCAGTGTATAAATAATGGACTAACAATTCGTGTGAAAAACGTCAGTCAGCATTTGACTCAATTGTATTTGTTGTACCCTTATAAATATCCTTCTATATATCTATTACTAATAAAAAGTCCAACAAAAGAAATGTTCATTACATCGGTCTAACAATTTCTCTGTTGACCAGTCTTACATAAGAATTGTCAGACAGCAACGTCACTGTTACGTCACATGTAATTAATCATCGTTCAATATCGGCGACGCGGAAATAGCCGAAGTTAAGAGCTACAAGAGTTGTTGCTAAGAGCAAGGTAAGGAAAAAGGGAAGTATGTTTTGGGATAAATAATTTTTGTGATACAATAAATATATAATTGATTTTGTTCTTTCTCGGATTGATGTTTTGTTTACTGATTAAGCCATAATTTTTCATATACAGTAATTGATAATAAAGCGTGTATTGATTAAATTGATCAATCTCAAGTGAGCAATGAAGGGTATAATAAAACAGTTATAGACTGGGATTCGGGCAACATATGATTTGTTGGACCTGAAGGGGAAAATGTTCCTGAGGCTGTGGCCTCCGGCAACATTTTCCCCTTCAAGTCCAACAAATCATGTTGCCCTCATACCTAGTCAAAAACTGTATATTTTTGACAAGGTCATTGTATCGACCATAGAACTTGCGAAATGATGACTTTAAACGAGACGGCTGATATTCTTGTTTCATCAACTTGCTTGTCAATAATTTACATCGCTTTAGAAATTGATCATACGTGGAGCATACTCTTGCGTATCGAATCAACCGAGATATATACACTCCGTATGCAGGTGATAAAGAAATATTGCTGCATAAGTAAGGGAAGTTGACGATAGAAAAGTTAAAATCGTCACGTTTATCATATAACTTGGTTGTTAGAAAACCATTAACGTCTTTTTCAAGTAAAATATCCAAGTATGAAACAGATGTGTCAGACTCTGCGGTATCTTTTATCCCAAGCTCACCGGTACCAGGATATATCATATGGACGTAGTAATGGAAATTACCATTGTTAATTTACAATACGTCGTCCATATATCTGTGAGTTGAATGCCACAGCAAGTGTTTTCTGCTTTTCCCGAATAAGATTTTGCATAATCCTGCTTCATAGGAATACAAAGATAGATATTGATCTACTTTGTGTAAAAGCAAATTAATTATATTTTTTCATAAAGTAAAATATATATAATAAAAAAAAATAGCCTTTTAAATTTTTAAATCAGTATAAAAGTAACACTAAAACATCAAGCAGATAGCTATAAATTTGATGTCTTTATAAAAACTTTAAAATTTTGGTTTGTCATTACATGTGAAAGATTTTTATTTTTAATAATAACACTTTACTACTTTAAAAGATAAACTAAGCCTCATTATATTACAAATGTTGCTTGTATCTCTCGAAAGCATTGTTCTTTAAAAAAAAAACAAGACGATTGATATAAATGAACTCATAAAACAATAGATACATAGTGGGTTCCAGTAAATGTCCATTAAAGCCTTTTCTTTACTCCTCACTAGGATATTAACAGTAGTGACGGAAAAACTTCAAGAGTACTGTGCAACAATATATTCAAGTAGTGGTGTAAATCAGATACTAAAAAATTCTAAAAAACCTTTGGACAATTTGACAAAACAAGATTTTACCAAAATTAACAGCTGAAAATCCAAGCTATTTGATATTGTCATTGGTCATTTGCAAAATTATTTTAATAAACATTCTGATTGTACACATGTACAAATACTTTGAAGTTGACATCAAAATGTGGCTTGAGTTTCTGATTGACAATATCTATGTCGTTGTTAGAGACCAGGCCTTCAAAGAAAGATATGGAGATAACGAACAGCACCCAACCTCAAAGTCCATAAAACAATGCAAAATAAGAGCAGAGCAAACATGGACCTCCGAAATATCAGAAGTGGGAAAATGTGCTATGGAGGAGTGAGCATCCCTTGCCGACCGGTCACACCCGCCTTGTGCTCCTTGTCATGATAGGGTAATAATGGAAAAATCCGTCGTCAATTCAGTGGATCAGTAATGGATTAAAAATTAATATGAAAAAAGTCAGTCGGCATTAATCTATTAGGATAACCATGAGTACCTACTGCGCCCCGTTATTAGCAAACCCATTTTTGTATTCATATGAAGCAGAATTTTTGGAAAATCTGTGTGAAAAAGAAGAAAACACTTGCTGTGGCATTCAACTAGACATTTAGATATTTCGAAAAACACTTGTCGATTAGCAATTGTAATTTCCATTCTTATTTCGATGCGATATATCCTGGTGAGGTTCAGATAAAAGAAACCACATTATCTATTACAAATCTGTTTCATATTTGGATATTTTACTTGGAAAGACGTTAATGGTAATCTAACAACCAAACTCTTTGAGAAACATGATGACTGCAACTTTTGTATTGTCAACTTCCTTGCTTATGCAGCAATATACCTTCATCACCTGCATATAGAGTTTATATATCCCTGTTGATTCGATACGCAAGGGAATGCTCTATTTATTAAAAAACAGGTTGATGAAACTAAAATTTCAGCTGTCTCATTTAAATTCACCATTTCATACGTTCTATGGTCAATACAAGGAACTTGTCAGCAAGTACAATTTATCATTGAGTCAAATGCTGAATGGCGGTTTTCATACTAATTGTTAATCCATTATTTATACATTGAATTGGCCACGCATTTTTCCGTTATTTTCTGGTCGGTATATTTTCTATTGTTTAATGATCTTTATCCTGAATATTTTTCGTTATCTCCATATTGTCATTGTAAAACATTTTAAT
>PRKT01000609.1:206444-253073 GCA_003671525.1 Saccostrea glomerata | reverse complement strand
CCCCCCCCCCCAAATTTATTGGAAAGACATTACTCTGCCAAAAAGGCTCGATCGTATTCAAAACAGATCTTGACCTTGATATTCTGATGATAGATATCTAAACCAAATTTCCTTTCAATATGTGCAACCTCTGTAAAGAAAATGAACGGACACTACAAATAATTTGAACTTTTCTAAGTCAAAGAAGGATAACTCTGTCTAAAATAGCTTTATTGTACCCAGAAAAAAACTGATCTTGATATTCTTATAATTATAATAGATCGACTTTAATTTCAATATATTTAATCTCTGGAAAGAAAATCAATGGAAACTGACTGTGGACCGATGGACTGACAGACAGCAGCAAAACAATATTTCCTAGCTTTTTTCGCAAAAAGGGGGCATAAAAAGCACTATTAAAAATTCAGTTAAAAATAGTTTCAAAGAAAGCTCGCTTGATCCAAATACGACAGAAATTGATGTAGTTACATGGTAGCATTTTGGGGGGGAGGCCCTGTTACAACGAACTTTGAAAATTACGCACTTTAAAAAAAATTTCAAAGTGCGTTAAATTTGGGACCAAGCTAACTCACTTTGAAAAAAATAAATTTCTTTTCAAAGTGCGTTAATATCGACTATATTAAGCACTTTGAAAAAAAGCAAGATGTGTTTGTGAAACACTATGCGCCCGGCGGAAACAATGTTAAAAAACATATTTCTAGCATATAGGTCACAATCAAGGTCACAGGGTCATTTATTTCTTGGTGTCATTTGAGAGAATTTGACTAGTGAAGAATGCATACAAAGTATGAAGTCTCTATCTTTCATTTCTCAAATATTTATAGTAAAGGTTCAAGGTTAATTTGGTCTTAATTAGTGAAGTAAGCAAGCCAATTATGAAGTTTCTATCTTTCTTCGTTCAAAAGCTATGGCGAAGTTTAAAGTTTGTCGATAAAAACTATATTTAGCATATAGGTCACAGTGTAGGTCACAGAGTCATTGACTATGGTGTCTTTTAAAAGAGCTTAATCAGTGGTGTATGCATACAAATATGAGTCTCTTTTATGGTTCAAAAGTTATGGCGAGGGTAAAAGTTTGCCGACTAAAGCTATTTTTAGCAGATAGATCACAGTCAAGGTCACAAGGTCATTGACCTTGGTGTCATTTGAAAGAACTTAATTAATGAACTGCGTTTACTAAATATGAAGTCTCTTTCATTCATTGTTCAAAAGTTATGGAGAAGGTTAAAGTTTGCAGACAAACAGACAAAACAGATAAACAGACAAACAGATGGGACAAAAACAATATACACCTCGGATCTTTCGATCAGGGCGCATAAAAATGTAAATTTTCTTACAAATAATCCGGTATGATAAATAATTGACCCCGGTTGGATAACTTTTTGGTGATAAGGCTACTTCAGGACCTGAGATATTGGTTTTAAATATTTTAGGATTAATAAATATTATAAAAGTTTTTAGACAAAATAGAGAGATGATTGTTAAATACAATTATTTCATTTATTTTTTTTTAAATTTCTATTCAGTGATAAGTAGATGTAGGGGAAGGGGCTAAACTTCAACGGCTTAAAGCATAGCTTTACCTGAAGAAAAAGGGACAAATAGATTTTTCAAGACTATGAAAATAATTTCTCTCTTGTATGTTTTACTGTACATAAAAAATTCTAGTTTCCATCTGTTTTTTCAATAATTGATAGTTTTCAATGTCATACCGAAAATGTAAATACATATCCATTATTTTGGCATAGCATACATGTAGGCATCGAAACGGGGCGAAGAGCAATGGAAGGGGGCTTTTTTGGGCTTATTACTCCCCTCCACCCGTTTTATTTGTTACTGACGCCTGTGTATTGAAAGAGGAAGAGTTAGGCTGAAATTTTCTACTTTTCTTCTCCTCTTCTAGACGGGAGTAAATCAATTCAAATGTTTTTTGAAAGACAAATAACACTGAAATAGAATCTTTCTATTACTAAAAACCAAATCCAGAAGTTTTGTTTTTACATTTTTTTTCAAAGTGCGTTAAGTGCCTCAATAGTTAAATACATTGAGGTAAACTCTTAATGCACTTTGAAAATTATTTTCAAAGTGATTTGAGTATGTCCCAAATTTAACGCACTTTGAAAAATTTTGTCAAAGTGCGTTGATTTTGTCCCAATTTAAACGCACTTTGAAAAAAAAATTCAAATTGAGTAATTTTTTCAAAGTGCGTAGCCACAAGTCCCTGTTTAATAAATCAATTTTGAAAACTTAAAAATTATTTACATGTACCCTTGACATGAGATATATACCTTGAAAGATTGTTTTGTCGAACTGAACATCGGTAATTTTGATTTTTCTTACAAGAAGAGTTTTACCTTGATCTTTTCGAGAAAAAAAAAACATTTTAGCTTTAAACAACGCTCGGAGCTGTAGTGGATCGTATTTTGGTATGGTTGGAGTGCAGCTTTTATCGATAGTTAAATATTTTTTTGATCGTCTTTGAATATTAATTTTTCTCTTATTTGCTAGCATTTATTTAATCAATATTTTGCAAGGTCGGTATGTATTGTTGCCATTATATATTTTATGTTAAAGTCTTTTAGGAGCAAAAAAATTATTTCACTTGTTTGATATTTTTCTGCAATTCAAAGAGTGATAACTCGCATGTGTTTGTTTGCAATCAAAGGAAGATCATTCTACAAAGAACATCACGCATGTTCTGAAATTATTCTACATCCGGTTTGTCCAACCGGCATGTGTTTGTTCTAAATTTAAGGAAGATTTATGCTAATGCTTTGGACTTCGGTTTACGATGCATTCAATTTTAACTCTAATGTGACTTTTTAATGCTTTGTTACTCAATTTCAAATCCAATTTTACGTGATGGATTCGATTAATAGTGGATTGAAAAGCTACCTTCCATGTAAGTGAGGCATATTGGAATATATAACATGTCTTTCAGTGTGAAACAGAAAGTAAATCTGCTTAACTTTTTTTGTGCATTTCATAAACCTCTTGCAACGGAGTTTGAGGGGATATAGTAATGCACATGTGTTCATTTTGGAGTGTGAGTTACAATACGAAAGTGATGGATTTTGCGAGGGGGTGCTCTACCTCCAGGTGCCCATGTTTGGTTTTTTCGCATCTGAAATAAATACCCAATGGTATGTTTCTACTAAAAAAACATTTTGGGCAGCTACTTGTCAATATATCGATTGCTGTGCCTCAATACATCAGATATGGAGGAGAGTCTTTCATGTATAAAATGCAAGAATGGAAAATTTGGCATTGTATCACAGAAAAATATTTGGTAAATATATTCGTTTATAACATGATTTTTTCCCCTTTGGTTGATTTTTCTTTACTCTGTTTGGATCAATCTTTGTGAATTGAAATCATAACCCCCTGAAGGAACTGTTTTATGTATTGAATCAATGACATTGTCTCTGTGCTTTAATATACACAAACAACGCGATACGAAGCGCTTGACAAGCTCTATTCATAACAAGAAGATATCTGATTGTTTTTCTGTATTGTATTCGAGCAAATATTTACATTTGCTAATGTCTTTCCTTATAAAACAATGCTAATAAAATTGAAATTCAATTTTCAGTGACATACATTTAGTCACATGATCGGTCTTTCTTGCGTATGGAAAGCGAACTACACGAACAATTTGGAAAGTTTCGACTGTGACGTCATACGACGTCGTAAAAATATTATGAAGCATTTCAAAATCAGAGTATAAATAATGCCTATATTTCATTGTAACATGAATGAAAACGTAAAATAGAAGTATAATAAATGAAATATGATCTTTAGAGTTTCATTGGGGTATATGTCATACCGCAATGAAACTCTAAAAATGATATTTTTTTTCTTAATTAAAGGCAACTGCGAAATTTAAATTATAAAAAAAAATATATTTAGAAATCTTTAAAAATGAGGAAGGACAAAAGCTCGTACCTTGTGCTTATCATTAATATAAGTTATTACATTAAATACAACTTTAGCTACACATGTAAAAAAAATCTATTTTGAAGTCTTTTAGAATTTAGCAAATTATAAAAATTATACAAGTAACATACATAAAGAGAACAAGGGTGGACAACAACATTAAAAAATACGCATATTATGTCTAGAATGTTATGGGGAATGTAATTTATAGCGTAATTTCTATCTTCTGAAAAATCAATGATTTTTTCAATACTGAAATAATTGCGTGTACATGTAGTCGTTTCAATTTAAAATCAATATTATCTTCAGTATAAAGTTCAAAGGACTTTTTTAAAAATATATTTGCACCAAATTTAGGCATATATACCGGTATATCACGATCAGATAAGAAAGTATAACTTTTGCATAACTAAGAATGATATTTTATTTTCTGTTCCTTTAAGCATGATGGCTAAAACATTAATATAACTAACTTTTTCATGTTTTTATTTCAAAAATCAATCTTACCTCGTAATCAACCTGCATACTGATGAGGAATAATGAAATGAAATCTCGTTGTTGAAAACATATCCTGAATATGATTGAGAATATAAAAGTATAGCTCTGACTGTTAAACACATTGTCCACTAAATACCCGTCTTAAACTTCTTCAATACATGTCTTCAAATTAACAAAGGCATTGTCAAGCAGGGCACACTGTAAATCAATTCGTCAATGACTTATTTCATATTGTTTAATGTTAATTGATAAGTCCAGTCGAATTCGTTGTGAGGATGTCCAAATTATTCATATTGTAATTTACATCCATTGTCCCTTTTCGACACATTGATTTTTTTTTTTACAAACTTTTAATTTTTCTCATTTAATAATCCTCAAAAATTATAGCTTGATATTGAGTAGAACATCAAAGCTCATCTATTTCACTTGTTAAAATCTCGTGTTTTGTTCCTATTTTGTTTATAGACTTTTGCCTTGAAATGGAATCATGCAGAAACAGTTTTAAATTCAGTTTTATAGCTATTCGTGATAATTGTTTTATGACAACACTTCAATTCATGCATGTCGATAAATATTGTATTTCTTCAAACAGGTACATAGATACCTTTCAGGAATTTATAGCAAGTAACCAAATCTTGTGCATTGTATACACTCTAAATTTCTATATTGTGATCGTGCATACATGTACATGATACTCATAGTAGTCTGTCAAAGTTACTTTGCAGGACAAATAATGTAAGTAATATCAATTTTCCAAAAATAACACTTAAAATGAAAATCATAACACAAAACATCTTTAGCTCATCTGTACTGAGAGTGATCGAGTAAATAGTTTTCGTCTAAATGTGTTCAGAGTCCGTATGTTGTCTGTAAATCTTTCTTAACTAAATATTCTTGATTTTCTCGTTCTCCAAACATCACTTGGCGTATTTTTAAGCCATCTTTTGCTGAATGATGTTCAGGTTTATTTACATAAAAAGACAACTTTCTTTCAAGGAGAGGTAATGAAAAAATAGTGTACTGAAATATAAGGAGAAAACATAAGTATTCAGGAGAAAACATAAGTATTCAGGAGAAAACACAAAACAAAGACCTCTAGAATATCAGAGGTGAGATTAGGTGCCAAAGTGGAGGGAGCATCCATTGCCAACCGGTCACACCCGCCATGTTCTCCTTGTTATGATCGGGAAATGACGGGAAAATCCGTCGTCTCGACAATTCAGTGTGTTAATAATGACAGAACAAATATCAAAATGTATGTCAGCATTTCTAAAAGTTTGGCGTTATTATGAAAAAAATGTGTATTTTAACCTACCAAAGTAAGTTACATAAACCTTCATACTTTTTGAGTTATCTTCAAAAAAAATGATAAGTCGTTTACCAATCCTGTCAGAAGCTGTCGACATTTTGGTGCTAAAACTTTTAATGCTTATACAGCTAAAACTATCAGATATTTTCTTTTGAAAGAATCTTTTCATGAGACCAAAAGTTCGGGATTGAGGTTCTAGAGGAGAGTAAATTTGTTACATGTTTGTATTCAAAACTTATATCTTTAGGATTCCGGTCTTTGAAACTTTGCAAACCAACTGAAGCCACTACGTGGCGCAGATGTTAAAGAGTCTGCTTTAAAATCGAAGGGAAAGAAGTTCATCCGGACGTTACAAGTTCGAATTCATTTTTAACAAGGGAAAACCGTCAGGGTAGTTGATGCTTTACAACGTTTCCTCTGTGATCGGAAGGTCGCAAGTAAGAACCTCGGCCGCAACTGACCTAAGTCGTTACACTTAGGTAGCAATTGTTCTTTCGCCAATCACCAAGAGATCTCAAAAATTAAGCGTCCTATGTCACGACAGGCGTAGACACGAAAAACGATCTTAAATGCCGAGTAAAGATCTAAATTTGAAGCTCTTCATGGTATATGGAAGGTCTTTATATGGGTAAAAATTCTTGACTGTGACATAAAACAACAATAATTAATCAACATGAGGAAGAAATGACGTGCTATTAATTTCACTGGATGAGTACGTATACCTAATGTATGTTGATTTCATACGTGTAATTGATTTGTGAAAATTAGCTTTTAATATCCCTGAAAACGAATTACTAGAACCTTTAAAATTGGTATGAGGTGTGATTTGTGTGGGTTTTTTTTTATTTGCATGGAAATAAAAGTATGCAGAGTGTATATCACTTTCAAAATTCATCGTGTACTCACATTCTAAAGCATCATTATTTCATACACGAATTGTCCATTTACTGAGATGTCAACGTGTTTTCCATTTTTCGATTGCTTATTTAAACTTAAACTCAGAATAGAGAAAATCGAACATATTTGATTAATATTCTACTTAAATAATTATTTGAACACTGTGCTCAAAGTGTCTGGAATGAATCGAACGTTTTAAAATTCTGTATTGATATTTTTAGTATAGGCTATGTACACGGTCTTTTCAAAACAAGTTTACTATCGCCAGCTTTTCATCAAAGAATTTCAAAGAAAGTATAACCGTCATTCTATAAGTGCTGTGTCGTTTAAATATTCAATACTTATAATTTTAAAATCAGACTGCTTACATGTTGTAAAGAACCTTCTCTTTATCTGTAGCAATTACACAATTTCTTGTATGTTACAAAGAAGGCATGTCATTGAATTTTTTTACGTGTATCTATCACTCTACCTGGTCAAAATACAAGAGCCAAGACATGTTTTGAAGTTAGTTGTGCTTATAAAAATAATTATATCTCGTAATTCATTCAGTTCACGAGAACTATTATTTTCTCTTCAAATAATAAATGAAAATAAGATTATGAAAAAAAAATTGAACCTATTTCTTTTCCCAGAAATTTATGCGCCTCAGAATATTGGATTGTGCTGTGGCTGCATGACATATTTATATATATATATATTGATATGCTACTGTACATGTACTCATTCTAAAAGTAAATGTTTTTCTTGAGAATTTGTGAAATATTTTAAAGCAAAATAAAAATCTATGATAAGATTGATTATGTGAAATGAAGATTTTTTTTTACTAAATCTTAACAAGTTTAAAAAGTCGATGACAACTTCTTCCTGCTTGATTCCTGCTTTTATTTTAAAAAAAATTAAATGTCTACATATATTTTGCGTTTCATATAATCAAAAAGAGATTTTAAATAAAGCTAGAGAAGCCTTCCTGTTTATCATTATAATGATTTAAATCTATATTGTTAAGATTTTATGGATAATTTACTTACCAAATGCACCGCTTTTCTCAAATGAAATAAAGAAATGAAATTTGTCGTTAAAAATTATCCAAGACATAAATGTATGTATACACATTGCGAAAGATATTCCACCGATTAAAAAATTGATCAGGTGTCTCTTCTTTAAAGCCATAGGTGTACCTCATAATATTGAATGGAAAGTTCAGTTGTACATGTATTTCTTTTTAAGCAAATATAATTTTTTTAAGCTTTAATTCTCAGTATCCAGTTCTTTATACATATTTTTTAACTATTCTGGTATATTTGAACATTTCTAATGTTGTGTTCAGTTTACGTCTTGCACTAAAAGTTACATCAAACTTAGATGCCATGTGTGTCTTACATGATATTGTTCTATGGGTTCCAAATTAAGGTGCGGATAATTTGAATTGGTATGTAGATACTCAGCAAGAATTTTTATATCAATATTTACGAAGGCTGCTCAATAAATAATGTCCTGAACTCTATGACATAATACACAGCTATCATAAGGCATTAAGTTTGACTTTCCCTAATGATCTAATTTTTAATGAATTGATATCACTTTCTGTGACCTGACTTTTCATTCATTCATTTTGAGAAGCTAAAAAAACAAGGGCTTTTTCAGACACTGCATTAAAAATGAATGACAAAGAATCAGTAAAATATAGAGTGAAATAAAACGCTCTATTTAAGCTGATGTTTAACTTAATAAGAATCCCAAAGAAATTCAATGAACAATATTGTTATAATGCGCATCAAAATTGGATATCATTCTTGGCGACAAGGACTTAAAACAACCAATGTTCTATTTGCCAAAATTCAACAAATTATCACTTATGATGTTTGATTGACTTTAAAACATCTAGCAAATTTGATTTACATATGTAGCTCACACTATTTTAAAGACATATTTGACAGTGAAAAAGCTAAGTAATCAATGGTCACTCTACATGTATGATTTGAAAAATAAGTGAAAAAGACCCCGCGTAAGAATATCTAAACAATTATTAAAAATCACACATTGTAGTTATCCACGTTTGTCTGAAATTCAAACAGACAATGGAACTTGAATCCATTGCTTTATTACCCTCAGAACATTTTTACAATAAGAACCACTTGACTTAAACAGCATAGGTCGTAAGAGAGCAAAGAATTACAAGAGGACATAGACAGTTTTATATGCCTTTTTATGCGCCCGAATTTATTCGGGGCGCATATTGTTTTTGTCCTGTCTGTCTGTTAGTCTGTCTGTTTGTCTGTTTGTCTGTCTGTTGTCAACTTTAACCTTCGCCATAACTTTTGAACCGTGAGAGATAGAGACTTGGTATGCATACTCCACTAATTAAGCACTTTTAACTGACACCATGGTTAATGACCTTGTGACCTTTATGCTTATAAGGGCTTTTTTCGAATTTTCGCCATAACATTTGAACCATAGGTGATAGAGACGTTATATTTGGTATGCATACTCCACAAATTAAGTGCTTTCAAATGACACCAAGAACATTGATCGTGTGACCTTAACTGAGACCCATTTGCTAAAAATTGCTTATTAGAACTTTGTTGCCGTCGGGCGCATAGTGTTTCACAAACACATCTTGTTTAAAAATGGCCTATTGCTTCTTTCCGAACACCGAGGACATTATTTATGGAACAGCCCTCGTAATAATCTTTTCACAGAATTATAGGTTTATTGTTTGTTTTTTTATCAGATAAAGGAAATAAGAGCTTTAATTGTTCTATGACATTTTTATTCATAAAAATGTATGGATGTTCTATACACTTGTGTGTTATGCTATATAGTATTTACAGCATCAATTGCTGCTGAATCTTTTTGTTTCATATTTTAAACAAGAGTGTGCTGTTATGAATACTTTAAATGTTATAAATTTTTTTCGGAAAACGACTTTGCCTGAAATAAGAAAAAACAGAGTAATCAAGTTCAAAGTCCATAGGGACTATATTGAGGAAGTGAACCCCTATAAACATCAGAGAAGAGACTAGATTTCATAAAGGTGTAAGCATACTTTTAGGACAGGTAACGCTCTTTGCATGTACCTTGTTATTAGCTATTACGTAAATGAAAAACATCTCTAAACAATTCAGTGTTAAATTATAGTACAAGCAATTTATGAGAAAAAAGTCAATAGACATTTGACATTCGGATAATCAGGTTATTTACTCGAAAAATGTCTCCAACTTTATTATGATATGTATTTAACCACTTGACCTTTATCAAAATTCGTTTTATTGTTAGCCATGTTATATAATGAAATTGCAAAATCTTTAATATACTATGAGAAAACGCGACTAAAAACATCTGTCAAACATTTTCTAATAACAAAAAAGTACAATAAGGATGAAACACATCAAATATACAATTATCTAGATGAAAAAGCAATTTTTATTTCAATAGTTTTTAATTTTCGGGATTTTTGTCCATCTATTTTCTTATGGTTTATAAACTTCGAGTTACAAGATTTTTTGATCGATTGTATGTTGTTATACATCCCATTTGAGATTTTTTTTCTCGTGTGAAGACATTGCCATTCACTGATATAGGGCACTCAATGCATTTGAGCAGTGATTGATCTGTATTATGCAAACGCCTGCCGTGATTCAGGAGCAAAGGAACAGTTGCTATCTAATGGTTATCGAGCTAGGTCAGTCGCGGTCTGGGCTTGAACCCACGACCTTCCGATCACAGAGCTAGTGCTCTACCAACTGAGCTACCATGACGACCAGGTTTATCGAATCAACATGGGTTGAACAATCTATCATTAAGTTCAAAGTAAACACAATTTTTCAAACTAATTTTTAGGCATTTATTTACGTACGGAAGTGTCCTCTGACTATTCTGTTTTTCACGATTATGACAAGGAGCACACGGCAGATTTGACGGGTTGACAAAGGATGGTTACTTCTCCATGGCACTTGATCCCACTGATGATGTTTTAGAGGTCCGTGTCTGACCTACAGAGTACTTCTGATTTGTATTTGAATGGACTTACATACTGTTTTTTATTTCCATATTTCATTAATATTGTTTTTGATAACATGTCGTAGAAATATCATAATGACGTATTGAAAGCCACGGCAAACTTGTTTTAAGACCTCGGAACATTAACTGGCAAGATTGGAAATATACAGCTTACAGGAAATAAATAAGAAAGTTGTCAAAAATTTTGATTGCAAACAAAACTAAAAACGCTCATGTCATCCTTAAAGTTAATTGGTACAAAGCATGATTAGAGTCGACAATTTTTGACCCCCACCCCTTAAATTGCCTTCTCCTGAGAAAAATGACTTCTGTGACTTTAACAAGTGTCCTTAACATTATATTATAGGCTATAAACTCATATCAATATAAATTTGAACCAACATGTATTTGGGAATTGAAATCATGTGTCTTATGGATCATACATCGATACGATATATCCTGGTGAGCCTGAGATTAAAGATACCACAGAATCCGATACTTCTGTTTCATACTTGGATGGATATTTTACTTGAAAAAGACTTTTATGGTATCCTTACAACCAAGCTATATGATAAACGTGATGACTTTAACTTTTCTATCGTCAACTTCCCTTATTTATGCAGCAATATACCTTCAACACCTGCATACGGAGTATATATATCTCAGTTGATTCGATACGCAAGAGCATGCTCTACATATGAACAACTTCTAAAACGAGGTAAATTATTGACAAGAAAGTTGATGAAACAAGAATATCAAAGGTCTCGTTGAAAGTCATCAATTCGTAAGTTCTATGGTCGATACAATGACCTTGTCAGCAAATACCATTTTTCACTGAGTCAAATGCTAACTGACGTTTTTCATACCTATTGTTAGTCATTATATATACACTGAATTGACGACGGATTTTTCCGTTAATTCCTGATCATGACAAAGAGCACACGGCGGGTGTGACGGGTCGGCAGGGGATGCTCACTTCTCCATGGCACTTGATCCCACCTCTGATTTTCGGGGTTCCGTGTTTGTTCTGTTTTTATTTTGTATTGTTTTATGGACTTTGAAATTGAATACTGTTCGTTTTCTCCATATCCTTCATTCACATTTTGCTTTTGAATACAGCTTAAGTGGATTGAAAATGAATTTCAAACTAGAATTTCAAACCAATGCTTTCTCGACCGTCCGCGCAAATTGTACCCGCTTATTTCATTGTCTATCTTTGAATGTTTTGATTGTAACAGATAGAAATGATAAGCTGTATATTTCTTGCCAGTTAATGTTCCGCGGGATAGGTTTACATTGCTATTCCAATAGATTGTTAAAAGATTGTTAAAAGATTGTTAAAAGGCATGGACTTCACAGCTACATAATAGATATTGTCAATCAAATCTCAGGCATCTTTTTAATATTAACTTTAAGGACAGATGATACAAACAAAAAGTGGACGCCTGGATAGGTATATATTTTTTGGCTTAATTTCATTAAAAATGATGAAAATAGTGAATTTTCTAGAATATAAAGATTTTGTAAACCTTCTGTGACGTTTAAATTCTGTCTCTCTGAAACCATGCATCCTTAATTTGTCTATACAAATATTTTTCATTTCAAATCCCATTTTTTGTGAAAATTTGAATAAAAAATTTAAAACTATGCGGTGGAAGTTATTTATTTTACTCAATTAAAGATGACTCAAGTTGTTATTTTCATATTTGTAGACAAAAGTTTCTTTGTATCATCTGTCCTTAATGCGCATGTACTTAAAGTCAACAAGATTCAAATAAGGAAAATGTCCACCATATTCGACATTAGTAATTTCGTGAATTCTATTTTTTTTTTTAAACAAAATTTTAACCCGGGTTTTGTCATCATTTCAAATTTAATTGTGGCACAAAAATAGGGTGAAGTTATTTATATTCGTGGTCTTTTTGCGACCAAATTCGCAAAAAAAAAACCACGAAATAAACTTATAACAACACACTGCCCCTATGAATCAATATACACTGTAAAGTTCAAATTCTGGTAGGTCACATAAGACACGCGATTTTTTGTGCTAGTGTAATATTAGGTGCATGGTTAACAGATGAACCATTTAAGTATGAACTAATCGATACTTAAAATTTCAATTGTAATTATCTGATCGCAACTTCTCGGGCCTTTCCGACTAGCGGAAAAACGACCTCGAATGTATATAGGTAGACGCCATGACAACCCTCCTTTTTCATGGTCCTTTAAATAAATCCATGGAGACCTTTCATCTTTGGAATATGGAGTTTAACTTTATTCAATGTAATGATATTAACTTAAATATACTATAGAAGGGACTTCTAACTCCTTCTATCCTATATTTGTATAAACAGGAAGATGTATGAATCTTAAACATCCGGTGATGTTAATACATTCGAGGTTGTTTTTCCGACCTCTGACGGAAAGACCCGAGATGATGCGATTGTGTAGTTTATCGTGTAGTGTTCAAGTTCAAGTTCAGTTTATTATCCCAAACCAAAATATTTGTACATGGGGTATAATAAAACATGTATAAATTTCAAACAAACTGGTCAGAGGTACAAATAAATATAATATATACAATACAAAATATTTTACAAAAAGAAAAAAAGGGGGGGACAGACAATATAACAGAGTAAGTGGTATTTTAAGGGGGCAGACAGCGTCATCAACTTCCATAATTTTTTCAGAGTTTTTTCGTTTTGAGTTGACATAAGTTCTGTAAATTTAATAATATTCGGTCTATGAGAATAATAATTACCCAGGTAATTCTTCCTTACATTATCCAAAGCTTTACATTCTAGAATATAATGAAATTCATCAGCAATTTGACCATTACTACAAAGTCTACATAGTCTTTCAGAACGTGGTATACCACACCACCTTCAGGTTTATACTGATTTTCATAACCCCATACTTCAGAGCCATACAATAAAACTGGCACAACAACTTTATCAAAGAGATCAAATTGGCAGTCGACTGATAATTTAAATTGTCTGATTTTCCTGATTATGCCGCACATATCTTTTTGTGCTTGTTCATACAGATGTTTTTTTTGTTGTTGCTGAGAACACAAGACATAAATATTTAAATTCTTTCACATTTTCTAAAACTAAATTGTCATAATAAAACTGTCTCTTCAACATTGGCCCTTTCGAAAATACAAGAATCTTTGTTTTTTCAACATTTACATGCAATTTCCATTGTGTCGTCTGCGTAAAATAGTGCCAATAGTTTAAAATACATTAGCAGTTCTCAATATCATTTGTAATACTTTGTAAGCCTACAATATTCTTATTCAATAAGAAATCTTCAAGATCATTTATATACATAGAAAATAAAAAAGGGGAAAGATTTTCTCCCTGCCTTATCCCGACATATTACAACTAAAAAAATCTGTCGACAAGCCATTCAATTTAACCGTAGATTTTACACCTTTGTGTGAAATAAGGCTTCAAGAGTGTTTAGCGAGGACTAGAAGATAATTGAGTGTGCAAGCCAAATAATGTGCCTTAATTCGAGTGCGTTAATACGTGTAGTTTAGCATTAGAAACTGACAATGCAACATTTGAGGTTTAGAGGTATATCTAATTAAGAAATTTGTATACCCGGTATTTAGTGTACTGACAATGACAATCTTACTGTGGCGATGATAATGCTAATGTTTTACTCTTGTGAAACTATAGCACTGGTATGGGGTTTTTTTAATGTGGCGCAAAGGAATTTAATTGTGGCGGGGTTGCAAGAAGAATCCTGGTTTAGCCTTATCTAAAACAAAAATCCTTGTCTTTCATATACTGTGGGAATGGTAAATTAAATATTGAAACTCGTAAGTGTAGATGCCGTTGATTTTAGTTTTAGTTAACTTTGGTAAAATGTTTTGATTCCATTTTTTTAAGTATCATTAGGGTTCAAAATTTTTTTTATTTAAAACTTATTTATTAAATGGAAAAAAATACAATTAAGTAGTTTTGAGCAACAAATAATGAGGAATTTTACTGATATATATTGGACTAAGGTAAACTTTGTGGATTTGGTTATTAGGAGAGTTTATCAATGGCAATCAATTTTCAGAACATGCTATTCGTTAAATAGGTTAATGTGCATGAAATATTTAGTTTAAACTTGAAAACGAAACACCTGTTTGATTTTTAGGCTTCTAAAATGTGCTTTTATGTTTACTGATCTCTACCTTAATTTTCTAAGTTTCAGATTATACTGATA
This sequence comes from Saccostrea glomerata, assembly GCA_003671525.1. Taxonomy (NCBI): domain Eukaryota; kingdom Metazoa; phylum Mollusca; class Bivalvia; order Ostreida; family Ostreidae; genus Saccostrea; species Saccostrea glomerata. The sequence continues at coordinate 238,208 of PRKT01000609.1, read as the reverse complement.
ATATTCATTTTAAAAATAGATGAAGTTTGTATTGAGTTTTTAAAGTTTCTGGGAATATTGGTTGGCAAAAATTAAAAAAAAAACAGCAATTAAACACAAAAAAAATATCATGATCAGCACACGTAAATAATGATCAAGTCAAAGGGTAACAGATATGGCGAATGATTTTATGTGACAAAATATACACTTTCCTCATGTTCCTTTTATCCCCAAAACTCCTTTACTCCTCATGGCGTGTGGGTTTAGACGCTGCCATAAAGACATTTAATGTAGTGCATTCCTGGTTCTTGTTCCTTCGTCTCAAAAACCTATTGATTCTTTGGGAAAAAAATTGCTTTCTAGTCTCCTACAAAAATTGAACTGCCTTCCCGAATAAGAATTTGAACAACAAGACCACTATTACTTTTTAAAAATGGAATATAAAACTGTTTTTATCTTCTAGTAATTCTTTGCTATTTTAAGACCTTTGCTGTTTTTGTCAAGTGCATCTTATTGTAAAAATGTTTTGAGGAGTTTTTTAAGTCAATCAAAAATCATAAGTGATAATTTCTTGAATTTGGCAAGCAGAACATTGTTTATTTTAAGTCCTTGTCGCCAAGGACGGTACTTATTTTTGATGCCCAATATATCATTATTATTTTTTGAAACTTGCTCTTATGTCCATAAATCAGGCATTGGTTGCTGTAAATTTCACTTCAGTAAATATGTCTTTGGGATTCTTAAGTTTTACACCAGCTTAAATGGAGCGTTTTATTTCATTCTAGTTTACTGATTGATTCATTACTACTCATTTTTAATACAGAGTCTCGAATAGCTCTTTTTATAGCTTTTCACAGTTAAAATATGAGATGAAAAGTCAGGTCACATAAAGGGATATCAATTTATTAAAGATTTAATCATAAGAAAAACTTTAATATTTTTTTCTTTTCTTTTGTAGTTACTATTCAACAGGTAAGCAAATCATTGTCTCCATTTTTGACTATTAATATATTGTTATGTATGCGTACATGTTCGTATGTCAATTCTACCATTAAAAATCACGCATATAACATGTGTAACATCCTCGCCATCGAATCTCTCTCTCTCTCTCTCTCTCTCTCTCTCTCTCTCTTCAAACAAAATTATCTTAGATGTTTGGACAAGTTGTTAAACGTAAAGTTAGTTAAAAGGTATTTATCAAACGTGTTTTAAATTTTTTAGTTCCAATATAAAATATTTATTTTAAATTTTCCATCCTTTTCAAGTTTTTAAAAAAAATTTAGGGTACTCTGTGATGTCTTTCTTTAAAAAAATATAAATCAATTACCGTAAATCTGGAAATTTTTACGTCGATTTTATTTTGCGAATCTGGGTCAAAATGCTGTTGATTAATTTTGACGTTTCAAAATTTTGCGAATGACCACTACTTTGTTTACATTTTCTTATTGTTGAATTATTTTTGCGAAAAATATTTTTGCGAATGCAATGAACTCGCAAATTTGCTAAAAATTTATCTACAGCAAAAATTTCCAGATTTACGGTATTGTTAAAGATAATAGTTTTAAAATCAGTATTTTCTGTTAGCTTTATTGATAATCAAAATATCCTAAATTAGTACAGCATTTATAACGTCTTTGAAGATCTTGTACAAAGAGCGTAATAAGGGCGTGTATTAGATTACCAGATGTTCAATAGTGTTGCATAAAGCTTTTATGAGGTGCTGTTGATATTGCTGGCATACGTTTCTGCCAAAATAAAGTTCACAGTTTCGAACATCTTGTATAAATGACATAGAGGTAACAAACAGTATAAAGCTCAGAAGTCCATTATAGAATACAAATTTTGAAGCTAAGCAAACACGGAACTATAAAACATCAGAGGTGGAATTATGTGTCATGAAGGAGTGAGCATCTACTGCTGTCTGGTCACACCCACCGTGTTTTCCATGAAAAGACCGAGAAAGAACGGATGAATCCGACTTCAATTTAATGTATAAATGATGGCCCCTGTGATTAGTATGAAAACCTTTAACCAGCATTTAACGTAATGATAGATTGTACTTCTTGACAAGATCATCGTGTCGACCATAGAATTTACGAAACTATGAATTAAAACAAGACTGCATTCTTGTTTCATCAACTTCTTTGTCAATAACTTACCTTATTTTAGAAATAGTTTCAGCGTAGAGCATGTTCTTGCGTATCGAATCAACTGAGAGATATAAACCCAGTATGCAGGTGATGAGGGTAAATTGCTGCATGAGTAAGGGAAGATTATGATTCAACGCCATTAACGTCTTTTTCTAGCAAAATATTCAAATATGAAATATTTCAGTATTTGATATATATACGTTAACTTTTATAGTATTACTTTAGGCTTTTTAAACAATTCATCTTTTACAAAAAGGCTGATTTACTGATTGAATAAAACATTTGCTTTTCAGACCTATCATTGTGTTATCTATCATCACATAATAAAAATTATTTTTTCTGCAGGTTGGTGCATTAAAAACTGTGTCTTAAATTAGTGCAAAGTTTTGCAAAGAAACGAAAGGAATGACTTGCATATTCCCGGCAAATTGCACAAATTCATAGTCATGGTTCACACAATTGTCTTCAATGCAAAGTGAGGGATGGTCAGATAATCGTAAGTGTTCTTCAGTACCCATTAATATTTCTTCTCAATTTGTTCTATCTATATGTCTGCAACACTATATATCAAACCGAGAAATCATTTCAATTTTTAAACACAACAGTTACATATAACATTACAATTAAATCTGGTTCTTTAAACCATAAACCTAAAGTGGAGGAGCACTTAAGGTCTATGTTCTAACCAATAGATTAAATAAATCATAGGTAGAATCCATGTATGCTAATATTATTGCTGCTTTTCTAATATTTTTACGTTTCCAATGATTTATGCAGATTACGAACAGTATAATCAAGGTTATAAGTCTATTTAACAAATACAAATTTCGAGCAAAGCAAACACAGACTACTAAGACCAGTAGAGGTAGGATCAGTTTCCATAGCTGAGAAAGCACTTTTTACGACGAGTCAAATCCACCGTGTGCTCCTCGTCATTATTCAGTCGAAGCAAAAATGCAGATAATAACTTAAACATCAGTCAGCATTCGACTTAATAATTGATTGTATATGATGTACATGTACAAGACGTATCGACCGTAGAATCTGAAAAGTGTTGACTTTAAGCAAAACTGTCAGCAACCATGTTTCCCCAACTTGTATGTCAATAGCTTGATTTTTGAAGTTGTTTGTACGTAGAGCAAGAGCATACGTATCGAATCAAATTGGAGACATTTACGCCATGCCCAGCTGGTTGCAAAGGTATAAAACTATTATGTGACATAAATAAGAGTTGACGATAGAAATTAAAGTTAAAACCAAAGCCATCATTTTTATTATAAAAGTGTGTTGAAAGATTACAATCAACGTCTTTTTTCTAGTATTATCTAAGTATAAATTTTTTTTTTAGATTTTATGGTGTCTCTTATTTTGGGTTCGAATAAACATAGGAATGAAAATGTTTGTTGTTAATTGAAAAATCCTAGCCTTGTGGTTATATCTAAATATTATATTGAAGGCAACGCGTACGACAGAGGACTCCTTCTTTTCATGACAAGTTTGAAAATAATTTTTTTCGGAATACATACAATTAAAGGGTCTGCTCATAAATTGGTATCAAAGGGAAATACCAAAGATCGATAGAAGACTTGATATATACAAGTACATGTATGAAAATGTATGTGATTTTGATAAATATTTTATTATAGCCAAGGAAAGTGAGAAGCACATTTTTCTCAGTTTGTCCTACATCAAGGGAAAACGTGTTCAAGATACTCGACGTACATATACTCTTCAAAAAAGAAACGCATAGTAGGAACAATGCCCTGAAAAATGTATGATAGTTTTGTCATACCTTTTATTTTTGTATGGATACGATGTATTCGAGTGAAATGCATGATTTCCCAATGCAGTTGTTAACTTTACAGCTATTCTACAAGTCTCACAGACAAAAAGACCTGATTTTGCAAAATTTCCATCAAAATTTTGATCTCAATTTTCATTTGTTGAATTCCGATGCAATTCCTTCAGGTACAAAGGGGCTATAAAAAGCGGGGGTTCTCGATATTATGAATCTGGTTTTATCTGAAAAATGACGATCAAAAAATGCTGCATCTGCGACTGGAAGCAGAGGTACCGCAATCTACAATTGCAAGAGGTTTTAATGTTACACACAGACCATATCTAACCTATAAAAACATAAACCATCAACATCGAACACCCAATGTTCGCAAAAAATACGGTAGACTACGTGTGACATCAGCAGCACAGCATCACTTCCGAGGATTACGTAAATTGCATGAAAGTAATGCAAGAACGTCATCTAAAGCACTAGCTATTCCTGAACTGCACAGATCATCTAACAAGACCCTTTTCAGTTGACTACGAATTATTGCAAGAGGATTATTCCGACCCCATAACACCCAAAATATCGACTTCAGAGATCTCAGATCAATAGAGTATGACCACAGCATCACTGCTGAACATTTTGGTTAACTTACTAGTCCAGAATGTTTATCTGAAAGCCTCTTATAAGTATAAGAGTGCTAATGCTTTGTTATGAATGTTAGACTGATAACTGCCTCCCATACCCATTCAATTTTGCAACATCCTAGAGCCGTATTGCAATCTCACAATACACAGCCACATATGGCTCGTTTGACACACCTATTCGTTTTAAGAAACAACAACCTGTTTCAGCCACAGTCATCTTAATCGCTAGATTTAATACAAATTAAGCAGCATTGGACAAAATGGATTGACATGATTTGCCAAAGACAATCGTATCCCCAGACTCTGCAACAGCTGACCAAAGTTCTACATTTGAAGTGTAAGAGAGTATTCCTATGCATTTTTTATTACACACATTTGCTCCCATTAGATGCCGTTTGTGGCTATGATTTGTGTCTGTGGGAGACATTCCAGATATTGATCTTTAATGGTCTTAAACTGACTTTAATTTTAAAATTGTTGAGTAATTATGACATTAAGATAGCATTCCTGTTGCTTACCACATTTCTGTTTTATCAATGCATCATTTTGCTAAATAATCTTTATGTTCAATGTGTCACTAAAATTCTACTATGCGGTTTTTTTTAAGAGTATACATGTATTAACTTTATGCATATTTTATTATTAAGAAGAAGGTAAGCTTATAACCTACGACAATTTAATTCTCTTGATACTGGTTGTTAGACAAAAAATATGTTACATGTACCGAACATTTTAACATAGTTCTTTGATATTGATGCAATATTCTTGTTAAGTAAACATCAATCAAATTCCTTGCAGAATTGTTCCCATAAACTTTCATGCATATAAAAATATTTTGAATGAAGAAAAACAATCATTTCAGAAAGCAGGACAAACTTTGGCAGTTCAACCTACTGCCAACTGTTCCGATTCAAAAATGAACTGTTTCCATGACACACGTCTGCATAGGGGAATGTTGACTTGGAAGAAAGACGGGATGTTGGATACGTGTAGCAAACCGCTACATATACAACCGGTGATTGAATATTTTATCTAACTTTTGAAATTTAGCTTCTCTTTTTGCGCTTACATTAAATTCTGTTTCACGCCATGCAATGATGCACAGGTCTAAAAAGTATGTATAAACATTAAACGACTTAAAATTTCTATGTCTTAGTATCATGAGCATGGTCTTAGCTAATCAAAAATATGGTAAAACAGAAGTAAAGGAAAACAAGATGTGTTTGTGAAACACTGATGCCCCCGTATGGCAACATATTGAAGATTAAACTTTTTTTATATGCAAAGTTAATATTTTGCTACCCAAAGTAGGTTATACTAACTGGAAATACAATTGTAAAACATGAAAGCCCTATCACCATCTTTTCCCAAGTTATGGCCAGGCTAAAGTTTTTTTCATAAGTATCTAAATCTTCAAGATCAAAGTCACAAGGTCAAGGTTATTGGTATCCAATGAAAAGGTATTTCCACAAAGATAACATGTTTTAAGTATGGAAGCCGTAGCCCTAACCATTCAAAATTTATGGTCAAGGTTAAAAAAATTTTATAGTATGTAAAATTCCAAGATCAAGGTCAGAAGGTCAAGGTTATTGGTATTGAATGAAAGGTTTTGTCACAAGAATTACATATGTGAAGTATGAAAGCCCTAGCCCTTACTCTTCAAAAGTTATTGCCAAGGTTAATATTTTTTAAAGTCAGGAAATCTCCAAGGTAAAGGTCAAAAGGTCAAGGTTATTGGTATCCAATGAATGTTCTTGCTACAAAGAATACATATGTGAAGTGTGGAAGCTCTAGTCCATACCGTTCAAAAGTTATGGCCAAGGTTAAGATTTTTTAAAAGTAGGTCAAACTCTAAGGTCAAGGTCAAAAGGTAAAAGTTCTTAATATCAAATGAAAAGTCTTGTCACGAGAATTTAATATTTTAAGTTTGAAAGCACTAGCTCTTACACTTAGAAAAATATAGTCAAGGTTTATTTTTTGAAAGAGGCCAAACTCCAAGGTCAAGGTCAAAAGGTCATAGCCCTTGGTATCCAATGAAGCGTCTTCTTACAAGAATTACATATTTGAAGTATGAAAACTCTAGCCCTTACCGTTCAAAATTTATTGCCAAGGTTAAAGTTTTTTCATTAGTACGTAAATCTCCAAGGTCAAGGTTAAGAGGTCATGGTTGGTGATATCCAGTGAAAGGTCTTGCCAAAAAATATGTATATGTGAAGTATAGATGTCCTGGTATCTATTGTTCAAAAGTTATGGCCAAAGTAAAACTTTGAATTTTTTGTGTAAAAGTGAGTCAAATTCCAAGGTCGAGGTCAACAGGTCAAATTTGGTGGTACCTAAAGAAAGGTCTTGTCACAAGGAATACACATGTGAAATATGAAAGTCACAGCTCCACTAAATCAAAAGTTATGGACAAGGTTAAAGTTTTTGCGGACAAACAGACAAACAGAGAGACAGACAGAGAGACAGACGGACAGACAGACGGACACGACAAAAACTATATACCCCCGAAACTTCGTTTACGGGGGCATAAAAATCAAATATTGTTTTGATGGAAAAGTGAAAATAAAATAATAAAAACATAATGATAAGAATGCAGTCTTCCAAGTCAATTTAAAGAGTTCTGTAAGACAATTTAAGTAACAAATCCTTATCAAATTGTCCCAAGACAACTTTGACTTAAATTACTTTGAGATATAGAATTTTAAGGAAAACATTTTTATACATTTGTATCTTCATGGCCTGCCACCTTTTCACCGACTTCTGCATTCATATATATACATGTATATCATAAAATAAATTTTGATTTAATATTAGTTTTTCTTCGATGATTGTCCACCTGTCTGTCTGCCATACTTAACTTACTTTTTATGCCCCCGTAAACGAAGTTTTTATATATGCCATATATTTTTTGTTGTGTCCTTCTGTCTGTCTGTCTCGATCTGTCTCTCTGTTTGTCTGTTTGTCCGCAAAAACTTTAACCTTGCCCATAACTTTTGATTTAGTGGAGCTATGACTTTCATATTTCACATGTGTATACCACCAAATTTGACCTTTTGACATTGACCTTGGAGTTTGACCCACTTTAACATTAAAATTTTAAACTTTTACTTTGGCCATACCTTTTGAACAGTAGATACCAGGACATTTATACTTCATAAATGTAATCTTTGTTAAAAGACCTTTCATTGGATACCAACAACTTTGACCCTTTGACCTTGACCTTGTAGAACCTCGTACTTGTGAAAAAACTTTAATCTTGGCCATAACTTTTGAACGGAAAGGGATAGGGCTTTCATACTTCATATGTGTAATCCTTGTGAGAAGACCTTCATTAAATACCAAGAACCTTGACCCTTTGACCTTGACCTTTGAGACTGACTACTTCAAAAAAGCAAATCTTGACCCTAACTTTTAAAGAGTTAGGGCTAGTGCTTTTATACTTTACATATTTAATTCTTGTGACAAGACCTTTCATTTGATAACAAGAACTTTGACCCTTTGACCCTGACCTTGGAGTTTGGCCTACTTTTAGAAAAATTTAACCTTGGTCATAACTTCTGAAAAGTTAGGGCTAGGGCTTCATACTCTGCATAAGTTTGCTTTGTGGCAAGACCTTTCATTTGATACCAATTACATTTGACTTTTTTACCTTGACCTTGCATGGAGACTTTTGTACATATTGAAAAAGCTTTAACAGTGGCTTACTTTCAAATTTCACAATTCTTTTCCTATGTTGCCATACGGGGGCATCAGAGTTTCACAAACACATCTTGTTTTTAGATATTTCGATAGAACAAAATTCACTATAAAATAACATGTGTAATATTATGTGTAATATTTGCAGGGTCATTATCCCGTCCTCAGTTATAGAAGTAACGCAATAACCTTTTCAGAAGACACTACATGTGTAGGAATTCGAGAGTGTCCTGATAAAGAGTACAGTTCTAGTGAACCTAGTATGTTAATCTTAAATCATTCCAAACAGTTTTATTTCAAGCACAAGAGTGCAGCAATAAAATTTTACTCTAAAAATTTAAATATCCTATAATAACCATAAAAAATATTGTAACCAAGTACATGAACTACTATATGTAGTACACTCTATATTCTTTTCTTATTATTATTCTTAATGGTTATTATTGTTTTAAATACATTTTGCATATCTAGCAGTAGTAGATTTGGACTTTTCTTATACATGTGTATGTTTATAAGAACTGCATGAACGTCTTATTAACAAAAAACCTTAATAAATCTATGATTGTATAATAATCAACTTATTAAAATTAAACAGCTAATGAAATTTATCGTTGTTCTTTTAAGCTCAAAGATATTCTTGGATTTTTCAGACCTGAATTATACACTTTTTGTGAAGGGAATCCCAGTCTGGGAAAGAGACTGTAACAGGTTTGAAATAAGATATTCATGTAGATGATACATATCATTTCGAAGAAATTGCAATTAACTTCATTCACGATTTTGAAAAACCTGCATATGATAATTATGTTTAGTTCAATATTTTATTCCTTTCGTTCCATGTTCTTAACTTTAAACTATTATAAAAGCATTTTTTAAGAAGTGACGGCTATAAGCTCTGTATCTGAGCAGCTCCCTTTTTTGAATTATTTTATGTTACATTAATTTGGTTATCCATGCATATGGGTTTAAAATATTTAACAACTTAAACAAGTTCTGAAGACGTGAAACAATACAAAACCGTTGATTGTTTTTAAATCTTTAATTTAGCCTGAAGGGTTGCCCAACACGTCCAAAATACACATAAAGAATTTAAATTTAACCTTATATTGCATTCATTTGAAGACAGCGCTCAGTGTATATAGATATACACTACAGTTGGACATTGGTATCTCAAACACTGATATTTCAAATACCCTTGATACGTCAAAGTGAATAGGTAGTCCCAATCCTTTTTTTATATATATATTTTTTTAACGAGGTTTGAATGTACACAAATGTAGATCAATAAGATTTAATTTGAGCCACATTTAAATCAACAAATTTCAGTCTCCTTTTGTTCTTTTTCAGTGCTGTCAACAACAGTGGAAGAAACCTTGGTGCATCAAAGAACACTCTATTCTCCTTCTTACTCTTCTGCATTTTTTTAGATATTATATTTTAATAAATCCAGCTACATGTGTCTCTTTGTTCAGAATGTCAAGTGTGAACAAAAAGAATTATAGATTACACAGTCAGTACTAGTATGTACCGGTCCCTGCTTACAATTCTGTAAAATCAGTTTTGAATATTTTAAATATTTTTTACAACCAGAATGGATTTCAGTTGCCATTTCTATATTGGAATTCGATCTTCATAAAAATCGTTCATTTGTAGAAAGATACATAGCGGGTTTTATTAAATGTTCTTCCAATATAACCCCCTTTAATTTTAAAGTTTTCTCCTTACTTAAATATTATTAGGAATGAAAAGAATCATCAAGATTACTTGCAGCAATATATTAGAGAGGTGGTGTAAAATCGATGTGGATACTTAATATTTCCATGGAAATTTTGGAAAAATTTAAATTCTGTGAAATCACGAAATTTTCATGGGGATTAATCTTCGTTGTTTTCGAGGTGTGAAGAGACCCAAGAATTCATGTCCACCACGCAATGTGAAATGTTACATGCATAACTGTTCAACAATTCTTCATCCACGATTTTAAATTCCCATAAACCATATGCGTTTTACTCGATCAACCACGAAAATTATATCCCACGAAAATATGTGATTTTACAGTAACCAAATTTCAATAAAATCAACATCATTAAAAAACTTTTGACTTCTGAACTTTATTTACGACCATTCTCTGTGATCAATTTAATTCCAGGCTTTTTAATTTTGACAGTTACTTTTTCAATAAAAATGGAACGTTAATTTACTCACCTTGTCACAAGTCATTTGCAAAATTATTTTGTTAAAGAAAACATTCTCATTGTATCTGATTGTACAAACAATTACTCTTAAGTTGATATCAAAAAGATGGTTGAGTTTCTGAGTAGTAATATCTATGGTTTTTGGAGACCAGGTTTTCCCGCAACCTACTGAAGTTCCAATGGGTATTTTTGTATTCATGTGAATCAGCAGTTGTCCAAAATCTTAAAAGAAAGAAAAAAATTTGCTGAGGCCTTCAAGTCAACATTTAGATATTCATGTATCGACGACTTATTGTCAATTAACAATAATTATTTCCATTCTTATGTTGATACGATACATTCCGGTTAGCTTGAAATAAAAGATACCACAGGGTCTGACATATCTGTTTTATATTTTGGATAACTTACTTAAAAAAGACGTTAATGGTAATTTTATATAAACACGCTATATGATAAACGTGATGACAAACTTTTCTATCGTCCACTCCCCTTACTTATGCAGCAATAAATTAATCTTTGTCACCTGAATACAGGGTTTATACAGTTTCTATCAGAATATGCTCCACGTATATGTATGAACAATTTCAAAAACGAGGTAAGATATTGATAAATTGCTGAAAGAAGTATATTATGGGTCTCCTTTTTTAAAAATCATCTTTTCATAAGTTCTACGGTTGATAATGACCTTGTCAGCATATACAATATATCATTGTCAAAGGCTGACTATTTTTTCATACCAATTGCATGTTAGGCTATTATATACTTCTACCTACTGAATTTTTGACAGATTTTTGTCATGTTCCGATCATGACAAGAAGCATACGGCGGGTGTGACCTGTTGGCAGGCAATGCGCACTCCTCCATATAGGATGGCATGCACCTGATCCCACTTCTGATGTTTTGGAATTCCTATGATTGCTCTGCTCCTATTTTGTATTGTTCGATAGATTTTTGAGCCTGAATATTTTTCGTTATCTTTAATATCAATGAACAGAGAAAAGAGAGCAAGAAACAGAGAATATTTCTTCACAAGAGCTCTGTCATAATGCCAGAATACTTAATACATTGTACTAACAACGAAATCCCCGTCAAAGTGGCCTTTAATTTAACAATTTAATGAGTAAATGTTGCTTAGTATAACCATGAACTTTGATTATCTTCCTAATATCCCAGAGGCAAAAAAACTATTTTAGAAATGCATTTTTAAAACAAAGAATCAACAGAACCCAACCTATCTCCAGAACCTCTAATTCTGGGGCCATAAAAATTTCTCAATTTTGGACGAAGCAACCTTGCTAAGCAATACTGTGCACTTTGTCTGCTAAATATACAGAGGAAAAGGATGTGTTTTTTAAATATTTACAAGCAGATAAGTTTTTCAAAGAATTTCAAATTATGAATTATTATACTTCTGTTAAAATGTTTCCTATATAAAAAGTTCAGAAGGTAAAATAACTATCCTTTATAGTCCATGCATAGCAAAGCTATACCTCGGGGTATAGTTTTAGCTATCCACCCTCGGAAAATTTACATGCAATTGTTGCCGCCGATTTTGATTTCCAGCGATATATCTATAAACTGATGATGTCATAATGACTTCAGTAGCATTATTACATCATCAAGATTTCATTATTCTTGAAGAATTATTTTACTCCAAAAAATTCAAACCTCAGAAATTATATTATACATCAGTATAATAAAACGCTTATCCACTGCAGGTAGTGAGTGGGATAGCTCTTTTATCAAACCCTTGACAGGAACTATTCCCCTTGGGCAAGCCATCGTGGAATAGTTCTCTGTTGCAAGTTTGATAAAAGAGCTATCCCACTCACATCCAGTGGACAAGTGTATACTATACAGATCCATCCTTACACCTGAATCCCTGATACAAGGTCAAATATTGAAATTCAATCAGCAATATAAAATACAGTAAAACTCGTTTAGTGTGAACACAGATATAACGAATTCACAAAGATAGTGAAATTATCATGGATCCCCACTATGTGAATTTAACAAATTCCTAATACGGATATAAAAAATTATGGATATAGTGAAGTAATTTTAATATAGGTCCAAGTGACTTCGCTATAACCGAGTTTTACTGTACCCTGTACCAAGTATGCATCAAAAGTAATCAACATTTTTTATGAGATTTTTTTTATTTCATTTGATAAAGGGTAAGCAAAATCAATTATTTCATGTAACCATATTAAGATGACTTCAAAACAAATAGTTTGAAACAAATCTTTATTCATGCATTATACTGGTAAAAATTTTCAAGCATGGCTGAAAGATAATGACTTTGCTGTTGCTGTGCTAAAGTTAAATGAGAATGAAACATTTGTGTCCTTTGTGCATGTGTCATTTGTTGGCGAGAAGCATATGGCGTGCTGAAATATGGATTATACATATATGGAGGGGGGTACACATAGGGGGACCAAGGATTGTTCCATTCAGGACAACCTGTAGGGGGACAGTTTGGATCTTCATTAGCTTCCTCATCATCCTCAGATTGTTCATCAGAAAAATCATTTTCCTCACACTGATGATCATAATCAGCATTTACCTCATTTTTTAAATGTTCCACCTCATCTGAACACACCTCACCATTTCTATAACCATGTTCATGTTCTTGTTCATTCTCACTCTCACCATTTTGATCACAATACTGAGATTGTTCAAAATTCTTTCTGTCATTGTTTAAATATCCAGATCTATTTATTGGGAGATAATTCCTCTCACTATTCTCTGACACATCCCATTTTTGTGCTTTACTTCTTCCATTGTCTTTCTTCATTTGCTTTTGTCCCCAATATGTATATCCATCATTCACACCAGGAAAAAAAACAAAGCTCTCTGTTTGAGTTGCTGTGCTTGTATTGTCTTTTCTATCTTCCTGCTCCTCTTGTTCTGAAGATTCACTGTGCTCATCTAAAGACAGTATTTTGTCTACCATTGATAATAACTGTTCTTTTTCTCCCTCTTTCCAAACAAAAGGCATTGGTTTAATAATTATTTCCTCTCTTTTAGATGATGTTTCTCTCTTTTCAAGATATTCTTTGTATTCTCTTTCCTTCTCCTCATATGTATTGGGACTTTGATTATCTTTATGGCACAGAAATTCTTCAAGTTGAGGTATATGCAGTTTTATCACCTTGTCTCTATCCTTTTTCTTCAGATTTGCTCTCTTTGGCTTCTCACTTTCTTCACAAAGTTCTGCTGGTTTTGGAGATACCTCTAATCCTTCTTTTATTTTCCTTTGATAATTAGAATTCTGCTGAAAATCATTAGGACTGCCCTCCTCTTCTTGCAGTACATTACCTCGGAGAGGCCCACTCATGGTCTCAAAAGCACTAGTGTTAAAATCACCCCTCTCATTTGTTGATGGAAACCCAAGGTCATCTTTCTTTCCAAGGGGCTCAGCAAAATTCTCAGTTTCTTTCTCTGACATAACCTCTGCACTTGCAGACATCTCTCTAAACTTATCTCTCCAATGTTTCTGCTCAAATTCTGATTCCAAGTACTGCAAATGTTTTCTTCCAGCATTTTTCTGTGAATGCCTGTTTGAAATGTTCTCCTGTTTTGGGTTTTCTTTCAGACTGTTTTGACTTTCTGTGACCTCCCTCTTCTTTGGTGATATTCGAGTGTGATCGGTGATGATCTGTTCTGTTGACACCATATCATCAAGGTTAAATGTCCCCTCGCTCTTTGTTAGTGTACTGGGAATGGGATCTACCAAATAAATAGTCATGCTGTATTGATAATACTTCTTTCTATAAAACAATCATGCTATCTATAACATTCAATTACAAAAAAAATACAACCCTGACTGATATCATAGTATGAAATATGATCTTGGAAACTGAATATATTGAATTTGTTATCCTATATAATATGATAACCTGGTAGGTCCTTGATGTGTGTATTACATTTCTTCTCCACTTTATTTAACTCCTTTTCCTCTTGACCATGGCTGACAATTGTCACCGCTGCACCAAAAGTCCCTATTAAAAATTTACATTTTATTATTAAAATATATGTATCTAAAATACTAGTATAACACTAGTATGGCTTCTTTATACACATCATAATATCAATTCTTAAATTCAATCTTTAAACTGATGAACTATCTATAAAAACGAAATCCAAATGATGAAAATGAAACTCAAAAGATATAGAATACACTAATTACAATGTAGATAGAATGCAAGTTATTTGATTAGATTAATTTTGTTGATTATATACCAAATCTCCCAGCTCTCCCAATCCTGTGAAGATAAGTCTCATGGTCCTTTGGCACATCAAGATTAATCACCATATTCACCTTATCTGCATCAATTCCTCTTGATGTCTACAACAAATCACAATACAAAACTAAATTTAATTGTAAGTCATCACCTCATATGTATTTTCAGATCTCTTAATTATTTTATCAATAAATTTTATCATCAATTTCAGTGCATACTACAATGTTTAGTACAAATGATTTTTAAGAAAAAAACATTTGTAACACTGCATATATATGTCACAGATTTAAGAATAGGTAAAGTATCTAAAATTGTTTTTTGAGAATTTCTGTACTCGACTAATACATAAAAGTAGTTATTATAATGAGTTAACTCACTAAATCAGTGGAGATGAGAACTCTACATTTGTACGTCTTTAGCTGACTCATTGCCTCGTTCCTATCTCTCTGGTCGTGACTCCCCGCTATACAGGCTGTCGGCCAACCATGACTGATCAAGGCGTCGGCCATATTTTGGGCCCTACAAAATAAATAAACAAGTGAAATCATTGTTTGTTCCCAAATGACTTGCACTTTTTTGTTAAATCTTTTCATAAAATCTAATTTTCAATAATAATAAACATTTCCATTGGGTAAGAAGCTTAGAGAAAAGCAGAAATGAAAGATGTGGACAATTTTTACCTCTTAACACATCAAGAAATTGAAAACATAAATTGCAATCATATCAGCATTAAAATATACATGTATTATTCGTCATACCACCTTAATTATTGATGAGTACACCTCAAGTGAAGAGAAATTTATGAATTTCAATTTCATTAGTTCTTTTTATTATTATGGTTTACCTCGTTTGGAGGTTGGAGAAGATCAAACACTGCTGGAAATTGACAGAGGACAATAACTCTATCACAACTTTGGTTTTGTTGTCAAACACTTTGTTAGGCAAAGCATGATAAGCCACTACTTTTCTGAACTGTTTAATCCCTGAAATAAGATAGAGAGATGATAAATAATATTGGTATACATTGCATGTGCAATATGTTAATGCTTTAATCTCTGAAGTAATTTTGTCAAAGGAAAATACAGGTTATTCTTTCTTTCAGTGTTAACCTATACTGACACTCATGATAATTTCATGATTTCAATATATTTTATTATCAATGACATCAAAAATATCTTAAACAATTTTTTCTTACTTTACTCATCCTACGAAACAAACAAAGTATTTTTAGGTTACCAAGCAGTGCAGGATCGGAGATGTTGAGCCTCAGAAATGTGGGGTTCCTCATATAACTGGTCAGGTGCTGTGCCAGGTATTCTGGGTAGGTGGCTGACAAGGCTAGCATTTGCTTGTTCTCAGGGAGTGCAGAGTAGATCCAACTACAAATATAAATTACATACATGTATACTACAACACGCATGGAGAGGGCTTATATAAGCAGAGACTGCTGTCCAATCCTGTTATGTTTATACAATGTACATAATAAAAAATTGTTTACATTAAAAACTACGAAACAGGAAACTTTGGAAATTGATTTATAACATATAAGGAGGATGAAGAAAGACATGAAATTAAAAGTGTTTCCTTCTTTTAAATTTTTGATTTTGTCCATGTTTCAAAGAGATTTTTTTTCCAAACTGCAGATTTACATAAATTTATTTACTTGATCTGTTCTTGGAAGCTTTCCTCTAGTAGTTTATCAGCTTCGTCCAGTACAAACATACGAATACTGCCAGTGTTCATGATACTAGTTTCTATCAACTGTTTTATTCTACCTAAAAGAAATTTAATGTTAGCATGATAAGATAGAATAAGATAAAAAGAAATCAATCAAATTGGATGATTTTTAAAGTTTTGTAGTAAACATCATGGGCATTATTAGCTCAGGGTAAACTCAAACAGTACAATACATGTACTATATAGATCTCTTTTGTTTGGTTCAAAGGCTTATAATCTTTCTTGACATTTATATCTTAGACATACAAGTCATACAGATATATAAGCTGATCACCCTAACTTGATATATGTTTTGTTGTGAACACAAAATCACAATTATGATTTATTTTTTTCAAATTTCCTTATGTGTAACTACATTTCATGAATGAAGAAAATGATTTAGATACAAGAGTTCTTTTTATAGAATCTTGACAATTTTACCTGGAGTTCCTACAGCAATGTGACATTTCTTGAGTTTCTGTTTATCTTCTGTGACAGGCATTCCCCCTATAAAGGTGTGGCACTTCAGGGTAGGTATACATTGTCCTATAGAACAGATCACGTCCCATATCTGGATGGCAATCTCCCTGGTAGGGGCTAGGACAAGCACCTGCACAAAAAATAGGGATAAATAATAATATATTATTCATTTTCCTCTTTAATCCATATGATGCATAAAGATTCACAATCAATTCAATTGATACAGTAGATAGATTATTGTTTTACGCCAAGTAGACAACATTTCAGTGATATTTTGGAGGTACAATCAATTGAAATACACATGCATGAAAAAATGTAAGCTAACCTGCAATGCATAACTTTCAGTCTGCAGTCCTTCCAAAGCAATAACAGAAAATACACAAGTTTTTCCAGTACCTGACTTTGCCTGTACAATCAGATCTAGATATCAAAAGAGAATGAATTAAAAGAATCCAGTAATTATATGTATTATGTACAAAACAACAATGTGTCAGTTAGGCATACCAATTTTTCAAATAAACTTTGTTTTAAATTCTACGTTTTCAGCAGTAGGAAGGGTGACAATGAACAGTATGATCAATCCAGGATTCCTCCTGTGCCTTGTAGCAATCACTAATGATAAAATGCCTCTTAATGCAATAATTTATGACAGTCATTGCATTGCAAAGCTTAATGATATTTGTACCATTATTAAGCAGCGTTTTGGTTGCTATACCTTTATATTTACATTTGCAAATGTTTTCCTTTATATAACACTACTGAAAGCAATGTGTATCTATAACTGCATAATACCAGTACGGGGTCAAGAGGTCATAGATGTGCGTATGTATAATCGTTCGACGTAATTTTTCAGTGATGTCATAAAGGGTCGACGCGTGTTCAATACATACCGTTGGGTTTGAAAAATAATGCATTTCACACGTTAAAAGCACAATCAGGCAAATATAAAGTATGAATAGTCACAAATGTAAATATAAGTAATAAGGTATCATTTTAACACATCTACTGGTTGGTATGAGATTAAATTCATCATAAAGCCCTTTCGGGCTTTATGGAATTTAATCTCGTGACCAACCTGTATTTATATCTCGATAGATGTTTAAAAATGATACCTTATTTCTTAATTATACTAGATCTATATGCACATGAACAGAACTACCAAGTCGACAGTGATTTGATGTCTGACCATGAGATCTAGACAACACTCCCTCCTGAAATACTTGATATGATTTCCACAATAAAAATTGCTGCCTATGTAATTGAACAGCTCCCAAAACATTGCAGCACTAATTATTCATGATAAGAGAGGAGAAGAATCCATTGAATCAGACCAAGATTTCAACCTGCCAGGTCCCTTGAACTTTATGTAAGTATTTTACCAAACGAGCTACCTGGCCACAGACACAAACGAAAAAAGAAGCCAGCACTGACCATGAATAACTAGTCAGGTGCTCTACCACTAAGCTACTCAGGTTAATATTCATCCTCCATATATCCCGAACTGCTACATAAGTAATCATGACTAATAAACATTCTTAATTGAGGGGTTACATGTACATCATCCACTTGTCAGGTGCTTGTGTAGCAATCCACTCATCATGATCTAATCTTACTTTGGAACCTGAGGATTGACTTAACTCGGTCATTGTCATTGTACAGTTTCATATACTGAAATGTCCTTCAATTTAACATGATGCATTTTTTTTTACCTAAACCACATCGTCCAAGTGGTATTGCTTTCAGTTGTATAGGAGAGGGGCGCTGAAAGCCTGCTTTTTGAAGCCCTTGTAAAACATTGGCTGACAAAAGCAATCCAGAAAAATCTACATTTTCATTGATAAGAACATCCCCTGTCCTATACTTGTCTTGGATAACATGTGCAACTGATGCCTTAGACATTTCCACAATTTCTTTTACCATCGTTGTTTTTACATTTCGTTTCGTTTTCGTCTGTTTTCGTTTCTTATTTATAAGGACGATCCCCATTGGTTCTTACATACAATCTAAACGAATCGGAATCTAGATAAGAAATTTGTATCTTAGTCATTTGAGTGTTTATTATTACGCATCAGTATTTCTTTTTCATAAGCGTCTGTTTCACGAGGATGATTTCACTCTACTTCCGGCATCTGAAATAGAAGAAACTTTTACTTTTCAACTTTGGCAATCACTATGTCACATCAAACAGGAATTCAGGGTAACATTTTCTTACATAATCATTTAATTCAGATCCCTCTGTAAGCTTATCTTCCTTTTTGTGTTTTTATCTCAAGATGTCCATTTACGAGCTTATACCAAAAATGGGCGTGTTTTAACTTAAGTGATTATTTACACATCTTTAAAAATAGATATCTACGAATATTCCTTATAAAATTAAATTGAAATATTCTTGTGTCGCGTATTTTTAATTATTCCATACAGTTTTCATGATCGGTAACAAAGATCAGCATATAAAATTTTTTGACCTTCCTGAATTGTTCTTCCTTGCATTAAAAATTAAAAAAATAAATAAATATCAACTCTACTTATCCACCTATCACTTTCTATAAATTGAACGATATAATCATAGTAGTAACATTATTAGGGTATTGTTAGGGTGTTATAACATACTAGTTAGTTTAATCTAACTGTGTCTCAGGAAATACCCCTGCAACAGTTAGAACACATCATCATGATCATTACATGTAGATTGCATATAGTTGCAATGTTGCAAATCAGAGTGGATCCCCTCCAAATGATTTTGAAGACTATAAAAGGAGTTGCACTGAAAATGATTACCAAATAAATAATAGCAAACCTTTCGAAATTACATGTATACATGTTTGCCTAAATAATCCATATAAAAGTTTGACAATCACTTGTTAATGAATAACGATATTTAATTTAATATTGAACATTGATTTCATTTCATCCAGTTTCTGGATTATCTCCCTTGTTGCGCTCTTTTAGGGAGGAGAGTTTAGTTTTGGCATAAGCAGGCAGGTGGGACAGTTATATTTATATTGGATACATTACATCACCAATCTACCATGATCATAACTGATAGTTGAGATGAACTCTTCAACTCAAAAATTACACAATGGGAAAAAAAATGTAAATTTTTCTACGAACATGAAATCAAAACAAAAAATAAAAATCAGAACCCAATATTAATCTCTGCATGTGGATACAAATTTAACTTATCAAACAAGGGAAGAAATACAGATTTCTAAATATAGATGTGAAACAATACGCCTCCTTCGCGCTTCATATGTATCGTAACATTTTGGTCTTGGTTCGGTTATTTTCAATGCGATACATTTTGATAGAAGGAAACAAATTTAACTGTTTAATTGTTTTATGCTTTTTTTTTTCTTAATCTAGTCAAATAATTTATGTGTAAAATGGATAGAAGTCATCAATTTAATTGATTTAACTGTTAAAAATTATTTTACAAACTATATAAAGTCCACAAAATTTATGTTTTTGAAATAATTATATTGAGGAGTATGTTTATACCTTATGCCAAACCCAACTGAATGACGATCCCAACCAAAAAATGAACCGAACCAAAAATAGAGATTTTGTACCATGTATCGAACCAAGAAAAATTACCCAATGAACCGATACCACAGTGAACAGTTTCAACTTTCACTCCTATCTAAAAATGCACAAAGTCACGCAACTGATCATTGTATGTCAGCATTCTGAATTACTCTTTCTCTTATAATAACTTCTAAGTCAGAGACCAATAACTTTGTTAAGAAAAGCTTTGTACAATCAAAGTTTTATTTTTTTTTACAAAGACTATATGCAGCATGTGAAAAGATTTCTTGTGATCTATAAGGTATAAAGATTTATTTATAAGACACATATCAGCATGACATCAAATTGAACTTAGATTTACTATGTATGGTTTATGCAAGCTATTCCCACTTTCTGAAAATCGGGTAGAAAAAGGTGAAATTTCACGTGGGAGTAGGTGGAATTTTGTGTAAACAAATAATTAACTATGTTCTTAAATTAAGTTACTAAGTTGCTATTTCTTGTAAGATTTTTTTGTTTTATGTCTTTTATCTTGTATTTTTCAGCTAGTGATGATTTGAAAACATTTTTCTCAACTTGTAAAGATGGAAGTGTCAGAGCTGTGAAGGTTTCCATTACTGATGGTAAATATGTTCTACTTTTAATTTAATACTAATCAAGACATTTTTTTGTTAAAACAAACTTTAAGCTTCTATAAAATGGGGATTTATATGCTTTTATTCCTAATCTAATAGATTTTTCTATTGAGGTAAATGTTTTTTAATAAAAATGTAAATAAATGAATGAGTCTTGGAGCTAAAAAGTTATACTATTTATTTTTCTCCCAGGAAAAAATAAACATCATACATGTATTAAATGATTACATTGTTACATGTACATAGTTTAATATTTTGATTAAAAAAAAATTCTTTTTTTTTTTTCAGAAAAACTAGAGTTGGCAGGAAGTCAGAACCCAGTTAACTCTTGGGAAGATGATATCCTTTGTTTTTTATTTTTCTGTATGCCATTCTTTTAGTACAGTCACATCTTGTTATATTCAACTCATGACAGTAAAACCAAGAAAAAAAAATTGAAATATACATGTATTATCCAAGGGTTAATATTATGGTTAAATTTCCAATTCACTTCATTTTATCAATGGTATTCAAGAATTCAAAATTGAATTAAGGCATTTTTAAATTTTAAGAATACAGAATTCTGTATTTGTAGTGCTGTGTCATAAGTTTCTATTACTGTATGCCTTAACACAACAAACATTATGACAAAATAGTCCTTCCAATGCTCGAAGAGAAACAACCATGTTATATAATATACAGACTGGACTCAAAGAATAATCTTGGATATCAGTGGATCTTCATCTCATGGTCTCCAGATTTCTCACCAGTAAGGCTGACTACATTGTTAATAGATTGTAATAAAGATTTTGAATCTTTCTACACATTACATGAGATACATTAGATATACAATTGTACATGTACATTGATTTTCATCATTCTGTTTACAGTTGCACTTGCACTTGCAGAAATTCAATTATTTACATATTTAAAAATATATTTTTAGCACCAGAAAGGCTTAAATTAATAAATAATCCACAGGCTGCTGTAATGTACAACATTATGCACATTTGAATCTGTTGATACATTTCATGATATAATTCCTGTTCCTGAATCAGGTTATCATTATGAACACTTGCACTGATATGTACATGTATTTCTTTCCAAAGAAAAAAAAAGGAATTTGATTCTTTTTTTAAGAAAGTGAAGCTTTTTGTTTGAGATGTTAAACAAATTATTCAAACCATGCTAATGTTGAGTATTGTATTATGTACGACAGTTACATCTTTCTTTGTTACTTCTTACTTAAGGTCAGAGAGAAGATGTTGTATGCAGCAACCCGCGCCACACTTAAAACAGAGTTTGGGACAGGTTTGATTAAAGACGAGATGTTTGGCACCACCAAAGTAAGTAATATTCCCTTGACATGGTAAAATTTCCCTGGAATTAATTTGATGAATCTAAAGAAAGAAAATAGAATTGAGAGATATGGTATTTTAATGTGAAAATTCTTGATGATATGTTATAATTTTTTTATATGATAAGAGACATCCTTATTTTTATATTTAGGAAGATGTAAATTTCCATGGTTATAAAAAACACTTGGCCTCCCATGATGCACCTGCGCCCTTGACCTTTGCAGAAGAAGAGAAGCAGTTGATCAAAAAGCATGATGTACGTTTTTAATAGCAATTTTACTTAAAATGTTTCATGTTATATGAAATGTGCTTGACATTTCTTTTGTGTTTGTTTTAATCTGTTTGCAGTACATGTTATAAAAATGAAATTTGAAGTATTCATAAATTCCTTGATTTAAATTAATTTTATTTACAAACATTTTAGAAAGAGGTAAGTTACAAACTGTTGAACGCAAAGAAAACTTAATTTCTAATTTCAGATATCTAGCATGTTTAATGAATATTTTTTCTCTAGTCTATATGTGATGTTAGTTAATGTGCATAATTAACAGGAGAAGGTAATTACTGCCAGATGTATATTCTATTCATTGATAAATCTATATTTCATTAATGATAAATTGAAGGCTTTCTTCATAAATAAACAATAAATTTGCATGAGTTCAATATTTGCTTTGGAATGCAATTGATATTTTTAAGAGTATTTATGAATTAAAACTTGCCTGCCTTTTTCCACAATGGAAACTTTATACACAGGGACTTGCCAGCACTTTTTAATGCTGTGTGACTATTCTTGAAACTGTGATCTTGAAATTTCTCAAAATATTTGTGATCTCTTAATCTTCATGAAATTTCTGAAATCTTTAGGAAAACTTTGTATAAAAAAAAAATTATAGATCTGATAATAAACAAAAGTTCTCTATGTCTCTTTATGAAAAGCGTTTTTACAAATTTTTTATTGAAATTGGTTGAAAGTTATGTTGTCACTGATTTGCTGAATTTGGTTTTTGATGTTTTGAAAAATATAAATGTCTGATTACAACTTTATGAAAATCAAATTTGCTCTAAAATTCAGAGATAGCTTATTTCCTGCAACAGTGAATTGTTTCATTCTTGTTATCCTGTAACTATATTCACCTTTGTTCTCTACTAAATAGTTTTTGTGATGTTTTGGTTTTGGATAACTGTTACATTACACATTTGATGGTTCTTTAGGTGAATGCTGTAAGTGTAACAGATAAACACCAGCACATGACGGGTGTCTACTTCCCTGTCTCAGACCAAGCTTTACAGAAGTTAGAGGATCTCAGGGATGGTAAAATCACATACGTACAACTGGTGAGTCATCAAGGGTTTTACTTGTTAAATGTATTATATATATTTTGGCATACAGTAGGAAGAACAAAAATGTTTACCATGCTTTTGCCAACAGGTGCGTTTTGCCATATTCTCTGCTTTAATAAAGATGTCTGTAAAAATACCAAAGGATTGCTTAAAGCATAAAATACTGTAAAGAATTGTAATACTGATAATGAAATAATTCTTTTGCTGTTGGTCTTATAATGCATGTTGAAGTTAATACTAAACAGTTCAAATAATTTAATTTAGGCCTTTTAGGCTTTACACAACTGTGATCTAGATTTTTAACATATTTGTTTTCTTACTAGAGTCTGGATATACCAACAGAGACGATTAACCTAGAAATGGCTGACAACACAGATATCAAGTCGCTGGCTTCTCGAGTCCCAGACGACAGTGCAAGATATCATGTCTTCACATTCAAACACACACACGAAGGAGATTACACGGAAAGTATAGGTAAGATCTAATTGACACCGCTTTGATTCTATAGTAAAGTACTCATAAGATATTTTTGTTGTTGTTCTGTTTATTTCTTTCAGAGTATACATATATTTCATATTTCAATGATATTTCTTTAAAAATACATCTGTACAGTTGAGACTGATTAATCCAGTGGCTTGTTTTCCCAAAACAAATCATATGAATTAATCTGGCTTGCAGACATTTGTTTTGTAGCTTTAAATGTGAATTTTTTACCCCCTCTTTTTCTGTTTCAGTGTTTATCTACTCCATGCCTGGATACAAGTGCTCTATAAAGGAGAGAATGCTCTACTCCAGTTGTAAATCTCCTCTGATCTCCAGGATAGAGGCCCTGGGTATAGAGATTACCAAAAAGGCAAGTCAGGCTTATTAATCAGCAGAGATTATGTAAGATGGACTTTGAACTGAAGGAGGAAATATTTACTGTTATTTTTAATTTATATGTACATGTATAAATCACACATTTTAGCAATAACAGGATGACAATAGGAAATAATATAACATGTATTGCTAAAAATGGCAACTTTTTTCTGGGAAAGGAAGAAAGGAGGGTTTATGTATGAAAATAATTGTTCAGTTTATAGTAATGAATTTGCTGTTGAAGGACAATAAAAGGAACTTAGGTCTAAGGAAAAGGAAATCATTTTTATACACCATGTAGAATGTCTAATTGGTGTCTTCCGCAAAGAAACATAGGTGGTATACAAATCCCTTTCATCTGCATTCATCCAAGTATATTAAATTCTGATGTACGCTACCACTCTTAATTTATATCCACATTAGATTTAAGACATTATTGAGTTAATTTCCAGCTTTTTAATTTTGATTTTAAGTTTTGACTTGTAATGTGTCAATAGATATTAATTATGTTACATGTATGTACCTCAAATGTTGTGTCAGACCTACAATTTTTGTTTGAATATGTAAACCAGAAAAAATACAAGGTACTAGTGCATTTATTGAGGCTAAGGTCTCGGCAGTATTTAAATAAAAAAAATTGGAATATGTCTCCATTTGTTTGTTGTTTTGAACATATTTTATTGTATAATTTATACAATGGGATTGGTAATATTAAACCATCACAAAAAGCTTTAAGACTAATTTAGATTTTTTTTTTATAGTTGGAAGTAGATGATGCAAAGGAACTTTCAGAAGAAAATGTTTACGATGAGATTCACCCAAAGAAGAATGTCGCCACAAAGAAATTCGACAAACCCAAAGGCCCTGCTGGTAGAGGTCCACGTCGCATGGCCAAGACGTGAAAAACAACAGAAAAATTATAAAATGTTAATATTTCTGGTGCTACTGTAAAATCATTGATAATTAATGTTAGTGATTTGCTGTAGTGGACTTAATTTTTTTTTAAAATGAACATACACATCAAAGGTATACTGTATACAGGGTTATTTTCACCCTTGTTATTTTCGCCCTTTCACACTTGCAAACAATTTTGCCCCATTTTAATTTCGCCCATTCACAGGTTTGTTTAAGAAAATTATACTTTTTTCTTTGAATTTGCCCTATCTTAAGTTTGCCCATTTGTGTCAAGTGTGAAAGAGGCAAAAATAACACAGGGCAAAAATTTCCCCTGTATACAGTAATTAAATCCATGAGGATAGGGCATCTGGTGTGCATTTATCATATGGATAAATTATTTAACAATTTTCATAAACATTTAATGCATATAAATGTTAAAATATTTTGAAACGAACTTATTTTCCCAATAATAATTCTAGGTTGTTAATTCATTAAAAATATGCTTGATCTATGGATGACAACTCTTCTACTAATTGATAAAAAAAATGTCTCAAAATATTTTTACTTACAGTTTGTGGTGTTTTTCCAAGTGTTTTATTTTGGACTTCTTTCTTAGAATATTGTGTATAAAATGAATCATTGTATTAATTCTCGTATTATTTCTTTAGTGAACTTGACTCATCTGAAAGCATATCAGTCAAACTTTAAGAGATTATGAAACAAAACCAGAAAAATTATTACTTCTGATTTTAGCTTATTTCTTTTGTATAAATGCATAAAAAATCTCCAATGTGAAGATACTTTGCTAATAAACTTGTTGGAGGTTATCTACAAATCATTAATTATTTATTTACATTGCCATCTGTTCAATACCTCAATAACATTGTAGCACGTCTAATTTTTAGCAATTTGAATTCTTAAGCTTTGTTTTTCCAGTTGTTTTCTTGTTTAATGTTAATTATCAGGGGACAGTTTTGTAGTGTACTGTTTTAAATAGAATAGCTCAATATTTTAGTCATTCCATTTCCCCGTAAGAATGCATTTCCAATGATTTTACTACTGTCATCAGTTATATGTAAAAGATTTGATCAATGCTTTACTAATATCGCAAGGCCTAACTATTTAAATGAGATTCTATTTTTTAAACATGTATTTATGTTTTGTCTCGGAAAACTATGTGTTTTTGCTGCATTTTTTCCCTAATTAATAGATAAACTAGCATAATTTTTTTTCTAAAAGTATTGAAGATTTGTATCAAAACAGATTAAAATGTCATATTATACTTTGAATTTTATAGTAACTAGTTTGTCCTTAATTTCATAATGTTAGTCTTTCAAGTACAAACATATGTATGCTACATTAACAATTTTTAAATATTGATGGGCTTTAACAAGAGGTATAAACACAAGTATTATAGTGAAACTTATCTGTCACTCATTTTAGTTTTCCATTCCTTGTTTTGACTCGTTTGTGTTGAACCTGTAATTCTAGTTTATTGTGATATGAAGATAGACTGTGATTTGCATTAAAGTCAAGTGACAGTCAATGCATGCTTTAGCATCATTAGTTAAGTTTGACATCATTTATTCTGTAGAACATTTATTAAACTTTCATGTACAAATTTAAGAGGAATGAAATACTTTTATTTAATATTAAAACTGTTTTTCCACATATTTGACTCTTTTTTTATTGTTTCTTAAACATGATAAAGGTACATGTATTTATTTATTAATCTCAATTAAAACAATTCAGTGCCTCTGTATTAAAATTCAAGTACATGTATCTGTAGGCCACATACATAAAAAAAAAAAGAGAGAGAAAAACATAAATGTAAATGTGTCATGTATTGTTATATGCACCAGGTCAAAGGATATATGCAACAACATTATTTCAAGAGAATACAGATGAAAAGATGTGTTTATAATGATATAAGACACCACAAAAATGCCCAGAAAGTAGTGTTCATAACATTAAAAACATGTTTAAATAATGAATTGACGCGTTAGTCAAAGTGATAAATTTCATTTTTCTTGACATTAAAATATATATATTGAACAATTTACAGATACAAAGAATTATGCTGACAACAAGGCAAAATCGTTATGCATGTAAGCGTGTTTTAATGTATTAGATGGACAGTGGATAGTCAGTGGAACTGTCATACGAAACTCTTACTCTGGAGATGTCTATATTTTAGAAAGATATCTCCATTTCCAAAGAGATATCTCTTTAAAAAAAAGTATCTCTCTCATTGTACAATGTAACTTTGCAACAAACATTTGTGCAAAACGCGATGACTTTACCCTCGATACCGGTAGTCAGCTTCCCTTTTTATGTAGGAATAAAGAATGATCTTTTTCGTCCCAGCACCTATTGCACGGGGCATTGGTTCCTACGGTCTTATCCAAAAGACTGAACTTAACGCTCAGCAATTTTTGGGATTTGAAGGTTGAAGAAATAAAACGTCGCCTATATGTATTTATTACAGTTATAGTAACACGTGTGTTGATCGAACACGTGTTTTGTTTATTTATATTTATACCGGAAACCAATTTCATTGGTTAGTTATTTCAGAAGTAGAACCTGTTTAACAGGTATTTTACGCGACTCGGCCTTATCACCTGTTTAACAAGTAAACCCCATTCGAATGCTCTCTCTTCGTGCAGTATCGACGTGGCGCACTCCTACCCACCCTCACAGTATCTTATATTGTAATATTTCATATTATCTTTTTCTCGTTATTACAGAGAATGGACTTTACATGACTTTATTTACGGAAGATTATTTTTGTAAAATGTTATTAATAAACTGCACTCTTGAGAGCGCTTCTGTACCTACACACTGTGTTTATTTATGGTATAAAGGATTTATGTTCGTTTGAGTGTGAACGAATTAGAACATAAATGTCCTCTCTTGAATTGAAAGCAACATATATCTCTCCGAGTTAAAGATACATATCTAAATATTTACATTTCCAATAAATTTCCCCTATGATTCTTTACAAAATAAAATGCAACTACATGAAATATGCCGGCGTGAAGCGCAGTAGTTCATAACCTCATGAATCTTCAAAAATTGAATTCATTTCTTAAATAAATTTTCATATTTTCGTTGATATCTATGTGAATTGTCAAAATAAATCAAAATAAAAAAAAAACATGGATCCAGCATTTTTTCCAAGAGGGATCAAACCCAGTAAAAATAAATCGAACTCAGAAATTTCTTGACAAGAAAAATAACGTGAACTCCTTTCGTAAACGTGTATATTACTTTTTATTTGTTATCTTATAAAATGACTATTTTCCTGTTTTTAATCCACCCCCCCCCCCCCCCCCTACATGAGACAACAAAATCTTTGGAAAGAAATAAAACTGAAAAAAAAGGATTTGTTGTTGATTCACAGGGGAGTTATTTTAAAAATAAATTTCAAAATTTCAATTTCCCGTTAATTTTGAACCTTTGAACATTTTTCTCAAAGATTTATATCTCTTTGTTTTTACAAAATAAGTTATGTTTTATATGCACAGGGGGGGGGGATCCCTTTGAACTATGAAAGGTATTTAATGTACAAACTAAACCAACTGAAATTTATATAATGTAGAAATTAAAAGGGACCTCCCCCCCCTCCCTAAAACGTGGATCCGTGTTTAATTGAAAATATCATAGACTTAAAGCATGAGACCCCCACCTACCAAAATAATTTTTCACATTTAGGAATTTAACTGAGTTTACTTTTTTTCTTGTCAAGAAATTTCTGGGTTGGTTTTTTTTCTACCCTATGGAATGCCAAATACGACAGCCAACTGCTTACTGCCAACTGCTGACTGCTTACTGCCAACTGTCAACTGCTTACTGCCAACTGCCACACATATTTGAATAAATTTTATATTTATATTGATATTTATTTGAATTTTCAAAAAAACAAACAAACAAACAGGCGCGGATCCAAGACATTTTTTTCCCAAGAGGTCACCTTGGTAAAATTAAATTGACTAAATGACCATGTTTAATTTATGTTATATTCAATATACAGTGTATGCCATTGATAAAGTACATTGTTTATTTTTATTTTTTAATTGAAATAGGTAATAAAATGACTATTTTCTGCTTTTAATCTTAAAAGAAGTAACACCCCAAACCCCACCCCCATCCCCCACCCCCACCCCCGGAGACAAAAAAAAAACTTTCAAGAGAGAAAAATTAATTATAAAAAAAAAAGATTTTTCGTTTTGCAGATAAAGATGTTTTGAAAATAAACATAATGTTTCCAATATATTCTATAGTTAAGAATTTCATTAAATTAAAGATGTATATCTCTGTGTGTTAAAATGTTTTACATGCAAACCCCACTTTCAAAAACGATGCTACGTGCCTGTACAGTCATGGGTTTATGTATAAACTAAACGAACTTAACGAGGCCCAATCTAGTTGGAAATTACGAAAACGGAATAATAAAAAAAATTATTTTTTGGAAATAAATTTGTATGTATAATGCTAGGAAAAATTAGAATGAAATTTTGTTACTTTGCCTTTATTGTAGTCAAATGGGGGTACTTTCAAAATATGGACCATTTTTCGTGCTTTTATACACACTTACATACTAAAACTCCGAAATAAAAAAGGAATTGACAAATAAAAAAATAATAAATGATGAAATGTTTTGTTTTTCACATATAACATGCAATTCACATCCCTCTTTTAAAAGATAAATAGAAAATCGGAGGTAGCCTTTATTGCAGTGAAAAGGGGGCATATCAAACCACAAAAATAGGACTTATTTTATCCAACTAGACATTTTTTAAGTCACGATGGGTTTACATAACATCAACAAACGATTGTTAAACTGTATTAGGTTCTATAACTTAAATAATTCTTACATTATGAAATAATTTTCTCTCCATACTCAATAAAAATTTTTGGGTATAAACACTTCAACATGTTCGAAGAGGAAGACTAAAATCGTTTACCTTTGGTTGCAGTGTTTCACAAATTGAAATAAAATTAAATTAAATTCATAAATCTGTAACAAGAAATTGATACCTCAAAATAAATTATGTTCCAAAGTTGTTTATTAATTTAAAAAATATTTTCTAAAAACATGTAAATAATAGAAATGCAAGAAAGAGCCAGCTTTCAACAAGCACAGTTTATAGAGATAACAGGTATGCAAGATCATCGAAACATTTTAGCGCAATTTGACGTCATTATAATTGTGACGTTATTGTATTCAATTGTGACGGCAGTCAAGGGTACTGTGACGTGTCTGAGTCGACGCTGCGTTAAAACTTATGCGCAGATCAAGTAGATCGGGCCTCGTTAAACTTATCTTGGACCCTCCACGTAGAAAACGCCAATCAAACATTTATATCTCTTTGTTTTTAAAAATAAGATATGTTTTACATGCATAGATCTAGAGAGAGAGGTCCGGACCACCCCTTTGAAATTTGTAAAGTTATTTGATGCACAAACTATACCAACTAAAGGTTATTCAATGTATAAAAATAAATCAACTAAAAGGAACATTAGAACTATTCAGAACTTTTTTAACATGAGTGACCCTCTTGGAAAAAATGTTCTGGATCCGCGCCTTTTTTATTAAAGTCACATAAATATCAATATAAAAATAAAATTTATTCAAATATGTGAGGCAGTTAGCAGAAAGCAGCTGACAGTTGGCAGTAAGCAGTCAGCAGTTGGCAGTAAGCAGTTGGCTGTCGTATATGGCATTCCATACTACCCGGATGTCCCTCTTGGAAAAAAAATCCCGGATCCGCGGATGTTTTTTGAAAATACACATGAATATATATAAAAATAAATATGAAATTTATTCAAATATGTGTGGCAGTTGGCAGTAAGCAGTTAGCAGTTGGCAGTGAGCAGTTGGCTGTCGTATATGGCATTCCATACCATTGTATCAATACATCCTCTGTTCTTCCAGTATTTTTTTATTTAATTTATTTACTTATATACCGGTATAAGTTCAGAATTCAAAAGCATATATGTATACCTCAGCATAATTCGAATTCATTATATATTTCGTATATCGTATTATAAAAACTCCCACCTTTCTAAAATAGATATTTGTAAGAGATTACTAGTTATATGAAATTTTAATCTCCATTTTCGGAACTACAATATCCGCATATTGGATCAATACACAGTTATGATAAAGTGCATTTTGTCGGCATATCTGAAATCCACCCAAGGTGAATCATTCCTTTATCTTGACAAGGAAGTCAGCAGGTCGAGAAATTCATTTCATGATGGAACTCGTTACC
>PRKT01000609.1:189750-203025 GCA_003671525.1 Saccostrea glomerata | reverse complement strand
AAAATCTTTAAAAATCTTCTTCTCAAGAACCACTGGGTCAGGAAAGATGAAACTCATGTGGAATCATCCTCAGGTAGGGTAGATTCAAGTTTGTTCAAATCATGACCCCGGGGGAAGGGTTGGGCCAAAATGGCCGATCAAAGTTTTACAAAGGAATATATAGGAAAAATCTTTAAAAATCTTCTTCTCAAGAACCACTGGGCCAGGAAAGATGAAACGCATGTGGAATCATCCTCATCAGGTAGTGTAGATTCAAGTTTGTTCAAATCATGACCCCCGGGGGTAGAGTTGGGCCAAAATGGCGGATTAAAGTTTTACATAGGAACATATAGGGAAACCTTTTAAAATCTTCTTTTCAAGTACTTCAAAGCCAGGCTTCGTTATATTTATCCCCCCCCCCCCCCCCCCCCCAGTTTACTTTCAGTTCTGATCTGATCTGTGTTTTTTCCTAGCCAATTGCTCAGGTGAGCGATGTAACCCCTGGGCCTCTTGTTATAAACTGTTTTGCGTAAACTGCCCCAACCCATGTTATAAACTTGGGTTGCTATTTAATTCATTCCGTAAGTGATCGATCTAAAAAAAAAGGCTACATGAATCAATATAAACCTGAAAACATGAGTTTAACTAAGGTGCCTAGGAGAAGTACGCATCCCTAGGTTGACCGACTATACACGCCGCGTGACCCCTGTATATGCAGGTAAACAAAACATTCCGTAGTCAAATTTTGTATTAAAAAGCTTAACAAATTGGTATGTAACACCTAAGCCATAATACTACATTATGCTAAAGTACTGCGATCAATGAGCTCACTAAATGATACCCCACTGTTGCAACCACTATTGAAATACGACCACTATTGAAATAATTATATCAATAGTGGTTGAGAGTGCATTTCAGTAACAGACATAGATATTAATCACTATTGAAATACGACCACTTTTGAAAAAAAATTACTTCAATGGAGGGTGAGAGTGCATTTACACATGATAACCATAGGTTTCAACCACTGTTGAAATAAATATTTGATAGTGGGAAAGAGTGCTTTTCAATGTGATTACCATAGGTCTCAACCACTATTTAAATACGACCATTATAGAAAGAAAGGTTTCACCTCGTAATTTTTAATTTTTTATCCAAAATTCACAAAAATTGGATTTGTGGTGAAAAATATATAGATAAATAATTAAAGTGTATAAATTGATAAGGATGGTTTTAATGAGGCAAAATTTGAACATCACAGAAGGTTTACAATTTCTTTATATTCTAGAAATTTATTATTTGCATCATTTTCAATTAAATCAGGCCAAAAAATATATACCAATCCAGGCATCCATATTTTGTTTGTATCATCTGTCCTTAAAAGAAGATTTAGATAGTTATTGAAATTATAATTTCAAAAGTGATTTAAGTAATTATTTTGATAGTTGCTGATAATACTTCTAAACTAAAACCATAATTTAATCCATATTGAAATCTTTATTTCAAAAGTGAACATTATTTCAATAGTGGTTGCAACCTATGTTTGTTATTGAAATGAATCTCACCCACTATTGATATAATTATTTCAATAGCGGTCGTATTTCAATAGTAGTTACTAACTATGCTTGCTATTGAAATGCACTCTCAACCACTATTGATATAATTATTTCAATAGTGGTTGTTATATCAATAGTGGTTGCAACACCCCATCCCCATGCCTCCCATACGATTGTAATGGCAAAGTCTATGCCTCGCTCTGGGAAACCCGAAATAAGTGTCAGATCAAAAAGTAAAATAATAACCAGAAGTCTTTGTCGAGACTGAACTTACTTATAGCAAAGGAAGAGAAAAGTAGCAGTAAATTGGGACTTGAAATTTTACAACATCAATAAAGAGAATAATGATCCTTAAAAGTCTCTTTATGTTCTTAGTGTAGTCCACTTGCATGCCACATTATGTTATAATCAGACTAAAACTGTATTTGATCTAGCATTTTGGTAGCAATTTAAAGAAATTTCTATCTTTAGTAACCAATTCAAGGCAATAATGTTCATCGAAATCAAAAAACTATAAATAAAATTATGTATCTTAGTGTAGTCTACTTGTGTGCCAAGTTATATTGAAATCAGACTAAAACTGCAGGATTAGCATTTTGAAAAATTGTTTAGACAGACAGACAGACAGCTAGACAGACGGACGGACGGACGCTGGACGCATTACTATCGCATAAGCTCTTCTGGTCTCTGACTAGTAGAGCTAAAAAGTGCACAATGCCATTATGTGATTTAAAAAATCTGTGCAAATATCATTAAATTTTATTCAATTATATTAGAGGAGTTGCGGATAAGTTGCATTGGTACCCTTCAATATTAGAGAAAGAATGGCTGTGTCCGTGTTCTGCTCTGGAAAACCCAAAATATGTGTCCTTTCAAAAAGTGATATAAGAGGTGCACAATTAATGACACTATGTTACAAAGATTCTGTAAAAGTTTAAAATTCTTTCAGCGGTAAGTAGTTGCGGATAAGAGATGGGTACTTTTCAAAATTAGAGAAAGAATGGCCATGTCCATGTTTTGCTAAGGGAAACCCAAAATATGTATCCTTTCAAAAAGTGAAATAAGAGGTGCACAATGACACTATGCAACAAAGATTCTGCAAAAGTCTCATTAAACTTCATTCAGCGGTAAGGAGTTGCTGATACCCCAGATGGGTACCCATCTTTTTAAGCGGAGGGTATAAATATACTGATATTTAGAAGTCTCGGTCTTGATATTTTCCTTATTTGTTCAATTGTAGATGTGAGTATCAAATAAATTCACCTGGAATGCCGCCTCCAGGAAATGGAGTTGTCCAAATTCCAATCAAGGTAAATGAAGACTGTATAGAGCGTTCTGGGCTGGTGTATGCCTTAGCCAGAATTCTCGGATTACCAGACGAACACACCCGAGACGACAGAGACAACTACATCGACATACACTGGGATAACATTGAGAGTGTGTGTTATATTTAAGTATTGATTTGATCGTCTAAGAATCTATAATATAAGTAGCAAAATAAAGTTTTTGTATGAAATGAATTAAAATATAAAAACAAGTCGAGCATGATTCTAAGCTTAGATATGGAAATTCTCATATCAAAAAGTACCATTGCATAAGTTGCACGAGAGCAATATTAAGGAATTTGCTATATTAATTTTAGGAGAAACCATTCGTGCGAAGAAATATAACATATCATCACCGATGTTATGGGCTGGAATTGAGAATATGCCGTATGATTTTACATCAGTTACTCACGTCGGTCCATTCAAACACGCTCTAGATATAAGGAAACCGACACTATCATCTAAATATGAAGGAGTGTATTTTGGAAATCATCAGAATCTCAGTGTAATTGATGTTATGAAACTTAGGAAGCTATACAAGTGTCCAATAGGTACACGTTTTGTTTTCTTTTAAGATAAATATGAACAATCACAAGATAAGACCATATTCCAGATCTTTAGTTATTAGCAACTATATTCATTTTATTTTAATGATAATGCAAAAAAAAAAAATATTTTTCTTTAGAAGATAAACATCATGGAGCAGTGGGTGAGTCAATTAAAATTTTGATTTGACGAAAAATGTTTGCTAAGAGTTTTAGTATAAGAATTTAAAGTAAACATAAGTTTTCTTTACACAATCTTATAAAACGCTTAATTAAGGATTGGTGTATTTCGTCAAGGTTTTCACCCTATACATTGTACGTTTGACCTACCTCTTTGCGGGATGGTGAACGACTGGACATTATCTGAGATTCAATGGACAAAAAGAAAAGGCCCTGTATCAGAGGAGGGACCACAGACTGACCATTCAAACGGAAATGGTTGGTTAATATTTTCTGCATCCTATAAATGTCGAAAGGAACAATTTTAAAATATCCTTTAAAAATTTATTCCATGTTTACCCCTTTATCCCGTGGATATAGTTCATATGATATCGTTTTCGTGTCCCACAGTCGTGACGGCACAATGGGATTTGCGTTAAGAAGTAAAATAAAGTGGAATCCTATATAAAAACAGTGTAAAACATTGATTATGGTGTATAAAAAAAATGTAAAACATTACATAGAAAGAATCTCACATGATTT
Source organism: Saccostrea glomerata (assembly GCA_003671525.1). NCBI lineage: Eukaryota > Metazoa > Mollusca > Bivalvia > Ostreida > Ostreidae > Saccostrea > Saccostrea glomerata. The sequence goes on along the minus strand of PRKT01000609.1, from coordinate 198,918 downwards.
GTAATTAATTGAATATGATTTTTATCCACCTCGTTGTATGTTTTATATCCCCTCGCCAAGGCTCGCGGATATAAAACACAACTCGTTGGATAAAAATCATATCCAACTATAAATGAGATTCTATATATCTCAGTTTGGTAATACTGGTAGTATTTGATTTTCATAAAACTGTAAAACAGTAATGTGTATTTCATAGATATACATATAAATTATATATAACAGTGTTCTGTCTTGCATGTAAATTGCCTAAAAATAGACAAGGCTTGACGTATGGAGACGAAAATAACTATAGTTCATATGATGAAACATTGATTTAAAAGCTCTCATTGCATAATTTTAAAGTTCAGTTATTGTAATGTTCGATAAATGTTTCTGAAATGACTGAATTTATCTATAGATGATCATTAAGCGTGCGATTTCTGTGCATGTGTCTAATTCATCATTTGTATGCAGGGTGGTATATGTTTGTCAATGGTACAGAAACTTTCATCACTTCTGCTCGTCTGGTCAGCATTACCGAGGTGTCCCCTGGAGATGTATGTTTCTCTGTGTACTACTTTATAGAGGATAACTCAACATCTATCAGGATATCTATAAAGGAGTCAGCTAGTAACAACATTACCCAAAGTAAAAAAATTAAACATAAGGAAGGAATATCCTGGTCCGAAGCCAGGTTTAATTTAAAGTCAACCAAAACTTGGCGAGTGAGTATCCATTTCAATGTTATTTAAGCAATAGTTCTTCAATATTTTTCCGATTAATTTGACTTACCCGACTTTATCCTTGGTGAGCAAAGGCCAGCAACTATATTGCTCCAGTTGAATTTTAGGGTATGTTTTTCAATTGGGCCCCAAGTAAAACCTGTCTCTTTTGCCTCCATTTCCACGGATACTTTAATAAATATGCTGGGTACACATTTTTCCTTTATTTTTACAAATCATTACTTTAAGGGGCTATTGTTAAATTTTTAAGCCTTGAACTACTTTTTATAGATTATTATTTTGACTGAAAAGATTCCACAAGAGTTGCAAAATTTTAAAAGAAAAATATCTTGTTATTTGTGAAATGGCAAAATCAAGTGAATCAAAAAAGCAAGTTACAACGATTTCCAGTGATATTCTTTTAAATTTGAAAGGAGATGTAATTTCTAAATTAATTAATTGAAATAAAAATGGAGGTTAGCTAAATTTACTTTCCTTATTTGGTAGATTTGGATATGTACACCATGCAACTGATTTTTTTCCCTTTCTTTTCAGCTATTAATAGAAGCTGATGTTTCAAATGGTACAGTAGCAATTGATGACGTCATGGTGCAGTATAGGAAATGTATCTCTTCAGAAAAATGCTAAAATGACAGGAAAGTTTTCTTTGAGTTGAAAAATTCAAAAAGTTTATTTTATACATTTTCCTAGCTATCAATAAACTATTTGAAATATGCTTTTATGTTTGTTCTTTCTAAATACTGTAAACCAACTATTATTCGCGTTATCTTTTTTTCGCGATTCGTCAGTTTGATATCAATCTGCGGCGATTAATTTTCACAAATAAGAAAACATTTTCTACAAAAACAAAGCAAAATAATTCGCGACGATTAATATTCGCGACATAAAGTAGGTCGTGAAACTCACCAATAATTTATCACACTCGGAAAATACTTGGTTTACTGTAAACCTCAGGTGCATTTTTCCAATATTAAAATGTTTTAAATGTTTAAAAAAAAAGGGGGGGGGGGGGAAGAAAATCGTACACGACAAGCACATTAACTTTAGCTTATTATTTAATATAGTTCACATCAATCTTTTACCTTTGATCATCATTAGTGTGTAAGTAAAGTCGTTAAGATAACATTTGCTTATAATATTTTTTGAATGGGATAGCATCATTATTATTTGTGCAGATTAAATGTGTGAAATAAATTTATGAATCAATCTCACAAAGTTGTAATTCTAATCTTACTTCGTTTTGTTAAAGCTGATCCTTAGGATTTCCTACGTCATTGCTTCTCATTCATTTTTCTAACATAATTCTGTTTCGGAGAATCGTTTGGGGGTTCTATACATATATCATGTATTATTTAGCTGTTAATTAGCCTAGGTCTTATCTTCTATAGTTAGTAAAACATCCAAATATGAAACTGTAAATCACAGGAGTTTGCGTACCTATCAATATTACAGAAAATTTCAGCATTACTCATATACATACATCATGTACATGTATCATTGGTTTTACTAAGGAAAAAAATTTAACTGATTTTCACAGTGTCCTGAACCAGAACTCACCTCCTGCTTAACCTCACATTTCCCTATGCTTTGCAAAATACAAATCCCTGACTGTCTTTATGGTTGATACATATAAGGCTGCTTAAAAAGGAAGATAAGTTCTATCAATGATTCTTTTTACAATTTTATTGTCATATCTTTTCCAGCAGACACGTATGACAGAATGTTTTCTCCATTTGAATTTGGTATAGATTTGTTTTACGCGATATTGAGGTAATGTGAAATCCGTCGATGCATACTGTATTTATCCAATTTTTGTGATAAATTTAATATTTTCAGACTCAAATTGATACCTTTTGTAAAACAAACAAACATAAACAATCTGTTGTGAAATAGTTTACGTGTTGCAGCTTGAATTTTGTTTTAGCCAGAATGCATAGATGTGATTAAAAAAAGTATAAAGCCTTTTGTCTGGCTTTTTGTCTAGAGTTATCAGTAAAAAAAAATTTCTTTAATTACAGAAAGTAAAAAATTTTAAGCACAAAAAAATTGACACAGAAAAAAGGAAATTTTAATTTCATGGGCTCTAAAGTAAAGACAAGACTGCAGTGATAATAATCATTTATAATTTGAAGAATTTAAAAAAAAAATGAACAGATCTCAGAAATATCATATACTATACAAAATTGTACACAGGACTTTAACACAGGCCCCTGGGAATTCAAAATGTGAAATACGGTGCATGAGAGGAGAGAGCATCCCCTGTCGACTAGTCAGATCCCCATTATGTAATGTTCAGTTAGACGAGATCATCAAAGGCCTATTTTAAAAATACATGTATTAAAAACATTTTCTAACAAGTGTGGTAAATAGCGTTTGAATAAGTTTTGTATTTCTAAACAAGATCTTTTGAACGACAGACGAGATCGAGAAATGCTGGCCATAATCGAGTTTGAGGAAATCTCTAAAACAAACATCTTTTCTGAAGAAACCAGTCTAGGCTTAAAAAAATCATTGTTTTCAAAACAAGCAATTATGCATTGAATACTTTAGCAAGATACACCATAAACACTATGTAAGGTGATAGCGGTATACATGTATCGCTACAAAAATAAGGAAAGATAGCGAGGGGAAAAACTAATTCATCTGATTTTTTTAATATACAATTTAGTTGTTTGTTGTCCATAGTTGGCTATAGTCAAGTAAGAATTGAAAATAATGAAAATTTAATCAATAAGTGACAGTCTATATTGATTTTTGTTAACGAGAATTAGAAAGGGACCTTTTTTTAATTTGGATTATCTTTTATATACAATTTTTTAACATTTTATAGCAAATTCCTTTATCTAATTTGTGTTTTTTATAATTTTTTTCATCAACGACTAGATACTAGTATCAATTTTATCCAATCAGTCCTCTTTCCAAGTTTTTTTTTGTCGAAGATATTCACATTAATCATTCCCATGATAATACAAAAGCAGAATATTGATCAAATAGGAGCAATTTTTCATTCAGAAGGTTTATAAATTTCTTCATCTCTGCTTACTTTAATTGATATATGGCCTGTAATATGAAATACGTGCTTTGTACAGAGTAGAAAAAAAAATTAAAACATTTCTTCCAAAAATTGCCGTAAAGTATCGCCTTAAAGATAGTTGTTGTTAAATACTGAATATTGGGTATAACCTACAAAAAATATATATTTATCATGCACTTAATTAAACACACAAGATACTGCAAATTACATTGATGGGACATTCATGTAATAGAGGGATAAAAAAGGATAGAAAGTTGCATTGATGTTCATTTATGTTACCCGCATACAACGGATATAATTTGTCAACAGTGGATGCTTACATCTTCTAGGCTGTTGTTGTTCTTGGTTATTTTGTTGTTTGTTGTTTTTTTTTTTAAATTTCCCACGGTTTGAGTTTTACCCAGATAGCAGGATGTTATTGGACCTTTGTTGGGCCAACAATGCTCCTTATGTTGGAACACCGTTTGCATGCAACATTGGGCTCTTGGTAATTTGCTCATCGGCCCTTAATCAAACCAACTTCTTGGCTTATTGTTTGGCCAATGTAACAGTTAATATTGGGCCACTGCTGACCAAATGTATTCTGTTGGGCAAACGTCATTTTTGTACAGTTTGGCCATTGTAAGCAATTAATCTTGGACCAAGGGTAATCTGCTCATCGACCTTTAATCAGACCAACTTGGCTTATTGTTGGACCAACGAACGGATATTGTTGAGCCATTGTCGGGCACTCATTCTTACAATATTAGGCAACATCATTTTTGGACCAGCGTTGGTTTGTGTCTTATTGGCTCTCCATCAGGACAACTCATTTGCTTATCACTACTGGCCATTTGACTTCAAAATTGAATAACAAACTATATATAATATGGTTATACTAGTTTTGCTGTACAGTTTAATGGTAAAAGCTGTTTAATACTATATATGCTAGATTAATTATAGTTTAATACATATTCACAATATCTCATAGAATTACCATCAACAAGTATTGCAATGTAAGTAGCTCTACATTTAAAAAAAATGAGGAAAAAGAAATCAAAATATAAAATTAAACTAGATGAGATCTCGTTGCGAGCAACGAGTAGGTCTTCCATCCGATTTTTCGATAAGATGAGATATGATTTTGACTACTATCTTTGTTAAAACATAAGCTTTCTCTCTTTTGGTGACATTCTTTTGATTTAGATAACATTATCTAATAGTTATAGATGAAAGTCTTGGCCCCTTTAAGTCCTTATTTAAGGGCTCAGCCCCTTTGTCTTCATATCAAATGATGAGGCTCGTGATGTTAAAGATTTTTTGTTCACCAGCTATTCAGAAATTTCTTTTCATTTTCAAGCTATGCAGAATAGAAATATATAGGGACCAACCCTTCAATTCCTTAACGTGGTCGTTTTGCAAAAACTGAATGGTTGTATATTGTTTAGAATACGATTCTGAGCATCTTTTATTCAATATTGCTTATGAAAATATTTCTCCCTTTCGAGGTATAAAGAAGCAAAGATTAAGCATTTTGGCCCCTTATGGTTCCTTATTACATGTACATAATAAATGATCATAATTTTACAATATAACAATATATACAATATATTGTTGCAGATTGTTAAGATAAACATTTTTGCTTCAGTAATTTATAACAAAATATTGATCATTATAGATATATTGATAAAGGACTTTTGGCCCTTCTGAGACCCTAATTTTAGGGGCAAGCCCCTGTTTATCGGTATTATATAAAAGCTCTCAACATTCTGCACAACTTCTCTTCGATATGTATTAACAAATTATGAACAGGTAAGAAGATATAAAACAAATCGTGTTAAATTTCGTGAGATATTTCTGAGACATTTTTTGGCCCTACCGTGCACCGCCGCCTTTTAAGCTAAAAAACTCAAATAAAACTATTTTATTCTATTTCTTTCGACTCAAGAGAGAAGGTTTTGTTTTTCGACTACTTCTGGTTCACACCGGAAGTCATTTCAAAGGATGCGTTTTGCTCACGATTGTAAATGTGAACATAAGTTTTATTTGCCTTTATTCAAAACGGTTGAATTTTTCAAAAAATCTTGAAATTAAATATCACTTCCTGTGTCGACCGGAAGTGACGGATGCAAAATCAAAAGACGCCATACTCAAAGAGTTGTTTTATCATCCCCGAAAATATCGTGATTCAATCTTGAGTGGTTAACAAGATGCTTGGACAAAATGGCAATTTAAAAAAAGAAAATCGGACAAAAAATGTGACCGGAAGTGATTTTTCAAAAAATAAAAAAAAAATGGTCTGGAGATATTACTACAATGCATTATTCCTGTAAAAATCTTTGAAATCGATTCAGTAGTTTCTGAGAAATCACGTGTACTATGAAAAGGGAATAATAGAAATAATAGGTAACATAAGAAAAACAGTAAAGTCTTCCGAAGGAAGTAGGGAACCTTAATAACAGGGAAAAAGAAACCAAACGAAAACAACGGAAGACCTTATTATAACCTTATTATAACATACATGATGTAAATTTATGCACAAGTTCAGTAATTGCAGGTATCAATAAGCACGTCTAAAAAATAAACAAAGCCCTCTTGTTCTTAAGATAATACTAAAATGAATCCCGCCATTTTGTTTACTTACGCAAAAAATGTTTCTGGCATCTGCATCGTGTTTGTTACCGACAACCGGACACAGAAAAGTGTTAGAACTACAGGTATGTCACAGTATATAACAGAAAAAAGTTAGGCACTGCCAATTTCTGTCTGATCCCTCTCCTAAGTATCCTCTTCACTCTTCAGAGTCTCCTCCTCGATCCCCCTTCTTTTCTTCTCTGTCCGTATCTTCCTCCCCATCCCTGACCTTGGCATACCTTAGGGGACGACCATTTGATCCTGAGGGGGGGGGGCCTGGCAAATTTTTTTGAGACGGATTATTTATTTTCATGCCTGTCGAGGACAGATTATTTATTTTCAACATTTTCAGGGACAGATTATTTATTTCCAAAATCTGCCAGGCCCCCCCCTCAGAATCAAATGGTCGTCCCCTTAGCCATTCTTTGATTGTGTTCTCAATGTTTTTTAGAATCTCAAGCAGCACTAAAATTGTAGTATATTTGGTACTTAATACATTTGTCACTTTTCTAAATAAAGAAGAAAAAATACGACAATTTAATTGCATTTATCACCATATTTTGATAAATGCATTTAATACCAGTGCAAGGGCGATAACTCGTGCGTTCTAATTGTAGTAGTTAAACATTATCGAGACTATGGGTTTTAAATAGATGACGTAATATTATCAAGCACCTTATGACGCTGATTGTTAGTTATAATCTACCGAAAAAGCTAGAAGGGTAGACATGTTGCAAAATTTCATGTTATAACAATATCACAAATATCCACTGCCATCGGGCCGTAATGTCACACAAACCAAGGAAGATTGGGAAAGATCAATTTAGACTGATACAGCAAAGCGTATAAGGATACCAAGTGAAAGGATGGCCGAGATAGCAGTCAAGAGGGGGATATGAAGATGACACACACGCCGCTCCGGATTCTAGATGGGTCGGGTCTGGAGATCGAGTAGCAAGGCTGTTCGGCAGGATCGGGATCACTGATTTACCCAATCATCCATAGATAAAAGAAGCGCCAGTGGCAGATTTCATGGGGTGAGGTTATATGTATATCCCGGATTGACGGATATGTATACATGCATTTGTAATTTAGCAACAATTTTAAAAAAATGGAGTAATTAATATACGGAATGTCAATGTTTGCGTGGCTTGGGTCTCTGGATTGGGGTCGGGGTGCGTGTTGGTGGCTCGCTGTGCGGCCATGATGATAATGCGTGTACGTAATGATAATCGAAAGTAACTACTGCATTTTCGTGGGGGAGTCCAGAAAGTTCTATATACATTTCAGGGGCATGGCATTGTTTACAGTGGTGACAATCGAATGATTCAAACAATCAATATGCAATAGTGACAATCATCAGCCAAAAGTACAAGGCTGCCAAGAAGTGAACCTCGAATTGATTGTCAAATAAATAAATAAATAAATAAATAATTAATTGGAGTATTTCACTACTTATTTAAAGGGACTATTTTCAGTGGAAATTGAATGAGAAGAGTCCGCTCAGTTAAATATCGTAAAATGTAACATTCGAGCATAAGCTCATCTTAAAATATATAAGGCTGGGTCAGAGAATGTTTAGCAAGATATACCACAAGTTTCCTTTCTTATCTCTGCATATAAATTCGCAATGATCCTTTTCATATATATAAACGCTATTTATTATATGATTGAATAATTTCCATCTCTCTGATTGGCTGAGATCCAACTATGTTAGAAAAATATTACGTTGTATTGACCAGCACGTGACGTTCCAGGTCAATACAAGGATATATTTCCTCTACATTGATCTAAAAATAGATTGGGAAATTCCAAATTGATACATATTGTTTTAGAAAGCTATTTAAACGACTATGATTTTTATTTTCATGTGAACAAAACATAAGCGAATATATATTTTAGATGAGGGTGGTAGGAGGGGATGCAGGGACCCCCCCCCTCCAACAGTTAGTTTTCCCTGATAATACTCATTCCTTTCAAAATCTATCCTATGAAAAAGATTGACATTATATATTTTTTTCATGGCAACTAAAATTGATTTTTAAAAAAAATTCAAATTGATACGACTGGTAAGGTTTATTCACTTTTAATTCTGCTTCTCTCTTGTGTTTGGCCAGGACTTAATAAAATAAGCTGTATCATTTTATCAGTGAATCATATAATAAAACAATTATTGCTGTTTTTTCGGTCAATACAATGATTTAGCCATCTTCGAAGTACAATATTCACCGAGCCCGAAGGGCTCGGTGAATATTGTACTCCTTAGATGACTAAATCATTGTATTGACCTCAAAAACCAGCAATAATTGTATAATATTATTCATGCTAGTGTGTGCTAGTTTTTGGGTTTGGTGGAAATACTCCGGATCACTCCGGATCTGAACTAGGAGCAGTAAGAATTAAGAAAATAATAACTACCTAAATAAATAAATAAATACATTGTCAATGGGAGAGGATTGAGTTTGTCATTTCATGGGAAATTAGATTGTAGTATTACATTTAAAGCTTATGCCAAAAGGGCATGGATACACCCCCTCCCCAGCAAGGTTCTCTGTCTGACTGGTATAAGTTATGACCATAATCACCTGAAATTGTCATGAGTAGACCTTGTGCCTGCAAAGGAAGTAATTTCACTTATGAATTATTGACTTTTACAATTTGGATGCAAGTCCCGACCTGGATACATGTACAGTGAAATGAAGTAAAGTAGATTAAGCAGTTTTGAGTAATCACCTATTGGTTCTGGGTATATCTAAAGTGCATTTTGTTTGTCGCATATTAACCCCCCCCCCCCCCCCC
>PRKT01000609.1:147572-184651 GCA_003671525.1 Saccostrea glomerata | reverse complement strand
AAAAAAAAAAGGGGGGGGGGGATTTAATTGATTCTCTCTTTTAGAATAAATTGAATTACACTTGGATGGTACATGTACATGTTGGTTTCAATGACCCGGGCATCTCGCCTGGATCATTATGGTTTCAAAGTATTGAAAGAGCCAGCTTTTCCTGCAAGTTATTAGTCCAAATTTAATTAATTGCTCTGATAGAAGTTTAATCAAAGATGAGCCTTGATTATATGGAGACCCTAGCTTAAAAGTGTCTCTTATACAGGTACATATTCAAAGGTCAGGTGGGTGAAATGCTGAACTAAAACTTTCATACATACACCTTACGCGTTATTGGCGGGTGAACTTGTATAGACAAGTTCATTTGGCGGAGTTCGGAGATTACCACGAATGATGATTTCTACCATGTCTGGCTCAAAACTCTGGGTAATCTATCCTCAGTACTGGGGAAGATTTGGGGGTTACCTCACCGTGCCTGAGGGACCGGCTTGATCCTTGAGGTACCAACATGCAATTATCAGCATATTACTTAAATATCCAATTCCATGACAAACAATACAATCTCAAAGTCAAATCTGTTTTACAGGAGACATAGGAACTTTGGTTGTCATGTACACAGAACCCTTGACATTTGGGTTGATTAAGTACCAAAAAACAAGATGTGTTTGTGAAACACTATGCGCCCGGCGGCAACAAAGTTCGGAAAAAGCTATTTTTAGCATTAAGATCACAGTCAAGGTCACAAGGTCATTGACCTTGGTGTCACCTGAAAGAACATAATTAGTGGAGTTTGCATACCAAATATGAAGTCTCTATCTTTCATAATTCGAAAGTTATGGCGAAGGTTAAAGTTTGCAGAAAAAAAGCTATTTTTAGCATATAGGCCACAGTCAAGGTCACAAGGTCATTGACCTTGGTGTCATTTGAAAGAGCTTAATTAGTGGAGTATGCGTACTAAATATGAAGTCTCTATCTTTCATGGTTCAAAAGATATGGTGAAGGTTAAAGTTCGGGACAAACAAACAACAGACAGACAACTAGACAGACGGACAGACAGACAGACAGGACAAAAACAATCTACGTCCTGGATCTATCGATCCGGGCGCATAAAAAATAACAATATTAAAACCAACATTTCATTGTCAATTTGCTCAACCGGATTTTTCTGACTTATTTTGAATAAGCCTTAATAAGATTACACGAATACACGCCAAAATTACCTTTCTTTGCCTTGTTGCTATGGAGAACCTGCTGTTGCTATGGAGATAAAGAATTATGCAATATTCAATTATGTGCTATTGAGTCTAAATTTAATTAAACTATTTTAAAATTGGAATCTCGTTTATCATCAATAACCGTTCATTTGATTTTTCCCTAAACTTTTTACATTGTTTCTCATTTTATGCATCAAAAAGCCCATTTTTGTTGCTAGGCAACAGATTCGATTTTCAAAAGAGCCCATGGAATTGACTTCAAATTCTAAAAGAGAAATACCTCTGCTTTTATGTGAGATACATGCAACAACTGTATTAATCTGGCCATTTTTGAAATTTGGCCTTGAATATTGCCAAAATCACGAAAAATGCTGAATCAGCAAAACTTGTAAAACATGTGTACCTTCCAATGTCTACCACGGAACTGACTTAAGACCTAAATATTTTTTATTACATTATTAGAACACAATAAATGTGTATCTTTATTACACTCATAAGTAAGAATAATTCTCATGGTATTTATGTGTTATTTTAAGCCTCAAAGATAGGTGATTTTTTGTCCTTCAACACTGAAAAATCCGCCCGTTGCTAAGGAAATTTCTTTGGCCGGGTTTCCATGGTTACCAAGACTCAAAACATTTTTCATTTTACATACATTGTTCATACTTCAAAATAAATCTATGAGTGAAAAATCATCAAATTCTGAGAACCCTCATATATCACCCTTTGTCTGATTTTTATGTGGACTGGTACTTAAACATTATCGAGACTATGGGTTTTGAATAGATGACGTAATATTATCAAGCACCTTATGACGCTGATTGTCATAATGTACCGAAAAAGCTAGAAGGGTAGACATGTTGCAAAATTTCAACCACCCACCCTTCCCTAAAATTTGTGTACATGATTTTGCTGTTTTCTCTTCTGTAATTTCAGTGACAGAAGCATATTTCTAAATGGAAAGTGTTGTGTAGGTGGAACACCCAAGCGGTTGGAATCGGAATCAAAGGAAGGATGTGGTCATTATGTATATGGTGGGACCGTTTGGTGTTCATCGGACATTTTCTGTTGTAACAAATGATTCAATACTGAGTTTTATTGGACATTTCTAAGGTGTGATACATAATCAGTAAGTCAGTGTCATTGGTGATAGTTGATGATTAGGTGATATGTACAGTGTTACTGTACAGTGTTATTTATTTTTTTTTTCAAAGTATCACAAGCAACATAGCTTGTATACATATTATGTTGGGATTATGGAAATGTTCTTTAAGTCACAATCTGGGTTGGGGGCGGCGGAGTTCGGGGATTACCACGAATGATGATTTCTACCATGTCTGGCTCAAAACTCTGGGTAATCTATCCTCAGTACGGGTTACCTCACCGTGCCTGAGGGACCGGCTTGATCCTTGAGGTACCAAGGGCAGGTTTTGGGGGTCTACGGTACCCAGCTACCCCTGGGGGTGTTATCCCCATGTTGTTGTTGTATTCCAGGGGAGACAAGTATAGAGTGAGGACCTGGGTCAGAACTTGAATTCATTCATTCCATGTGGCATTCACTCTTCGGTTCCAAGAGGTCTGTTCCAAGTCAGTCGGCAGGTAGTGAGTCCCTGGATTTCGCCGGGGTATTTACATCTATGTATAAATAGATTGTGACAAATTCTTGCCACAAAATGTAATCATTGTTTTACAATAAATGTGATTAAAATTAATATTTGTTTCTATTCATTGCATCTGGAATTAATCAAAATTAGATCTTCCATCCGCTCCCCGATTTTCTTATATGTCGCAAGGAAGCGATAGCGTAAATGGAGGGCTGGCTTTAGTCAGATTGAAAAATACGATTAAATTGACAATTATATCTCTATATGTTTAAGCTGACGTGTCAATTAAGGAAACATAGTCTTTTTGTTTCATGGTGTGATTAAGCGATTAGCTTGCATGATGAAGGCATTTATGCATAAAATTTCTACGCTTGATCATCATCATTACACCGATTTTGATTCAATGCTGCCCTATATAAATCATTATTCAAAGTAAAATACATGTATAGAAAATTTGTCGGTACACTGAACAAATTTAAATGAAAGAACCCAATTTAATATGTTTTAGTACTGAATAAAGTTTGTTTTAACCTCAACATGTTCAACATTTTCAACATGTGCTCGACATTAAGTGTATATAAGTAAAATGAGTGGTAGACTTCGGAAATTTATTCTACTAGACACAAATTTCAATCTAAATAAGGGGCAAATTATTTATTGTTTTGACTGTATCAAAACACATTTGTAATTTTATATTTTCATTTATTTTTGCTACATAGAAAATTAATTTAATCACTGATAATTTATCTCGTTTTGATAAAATACATGTATAAGAATTTTAAGAAGCATTGTAAATTTATTTTAGCTAACTTGTATTTTCAAGTAGGATTGGTGGTAGATTGATATCTGATTGTAGAGACGATCAGATTTGTTAATATACGGATTTGTAACAATTGAATTGGCCCGATGTTGGTCAACTATATGAGGCCAACATTGGGCCATTAAGCCAAATGTAACTGGACCAACGTCATTTGTCAACATCGGCCCAAAGTTCTTGTTGACGTTGGGCCAACATTGGCCCAATGTCGCATTCATTGGGCCAATGTTGGCGCACTCTACATTGGGCCAACGTTGGCCCAACATATCGGGCTAACATTGGGCCGATGTGCAAACTTTCATTTGGTCAATATCATTTGCCAATATTAGCCCAATGTAACCGATGAGATTGGCCCAACGTCGACCCAATGTTAGCATGCTATCTGGGACAGTGTTGACCCAACAGCACCTGGCCTCTGCACTTCACCGTGTCTGATTTACATTGATTTGTAAACGATATCGTTTAAATTATAAACGTTGATTAAGCGCTGTGTCGAAGCAAACCTATTCTAAATACTTACAAAGTGGATGCAGATATCCAAGGTATCAGTCTCATTACGCTCATGTCAGATTAAAAATGGCGCGGATATTACAAGTAGCCCGGATGTTATCTACCTAGTCAGATTCATGGTATATTGGGCCAACTTGGGGCCAAAGCCAATCCCCCAACAAATATTTTCTCTCATGATAATAGTTTTATTTTATAGCCAAAAGTTCGGCCAACATTGGCCCTATTAAACATAACCATCTATCAATATTCCATGTTGGACCACTGTTGGCCCAATAAAGGTAACCCAACAGCGATAATACAACCATAATGTAACTTTGGGCCAACGATGTTCTGCTATCTTGGTATATCCTTTACTTATTCAGGCTATGGTACGCAAACAAAATAATTGTCATTTATGTACCAGCCTCCATTAATGATTTCTTGTAGGCCAAAGTGCATCTTTTTTTCAGATTTCCTATTTCCTGTTCACTGATATTGTGATTCATTGATCGAATCACCTGTTTTTTTCTCATATTTTATTTACAAACATTGTGTTTGAAAACTATGAAATGAGAATTGATTGTCTTAAGTAACTTTAAACATCAATAAATGCAAGATTTTGCTACTATAAAAACATCAGATTCATTATTGGACTATAGGGATCTTAACTATTCTTCATGTTCAAGAACTGTATTCCCCAAGCTTTTAACAATTGATTTATAGACGTTTGAAGGTAGTCAATTATATACAATGAATTAGACTACCGGGTATGCAAAATAGAACAAGAGGTCCATGGGCCTAATAGGTCACCTGAATATCATGTAACAACGTTCCAGCAATTGAATTTGGTTCATGTTTTAATCCAAAAGCCATGAAATTCATAATTTTGAAAGAGGCAACATTGCTTATTAAAGAGGAGATTTCAAAGCATTAATTTATTTTTAGACAAAGTACCTCACATGGGCCCCGCCGCCCCCCCCCCCCCTTCATAGGCCCTGATCTTATCCATTTTGAAAGAGGCACCTTTCTTTCGTCATAAGGCCAGAATTTTTTTTTTATTTACAGGTTTAGTTATGAACATCTTAATGAAAAATTCCCGTAGGAGGAGGAAAAATTTTTTTTTGAATAAATGAATTTTCGACATTTGTACATTCATTTTCCTTCTTTTTTATGCTATCCTATAAGGCTCTTTGCCACTGGACACATAATGGTTACAAATAGGAAAGTAGAATATTAAATTGTTTTTTCATCATCTGCCAGTTTGGGACAATGTTGTAAATTTTGTGAAGTTGATCAAAATATATTTTTAAAAATCAATTCTTTAAAACTCTTCATTTTTTAAATACGTGCCAGGTGAATGAGTAGACATTGTTCTAAAATATACTTGAAGTTGGAACCTGAAATTATAATTCCTTTCATTAAACAGACATGCATGTATCTATTTGTATATTATACTTGCTTTTTAATAGTTGATTTTTAAAAAGAAAAAATTCAGGCTATTGGTTATTTCTTCCTCAAATGGACTTAGCTCCTCCCATAGCTTTATTCATTACATAACATCCTGATGCATAAGCGACCCTTTCCTGAAGAATGATGCTTAGACTGTAAACTATAACAGAGACCTTAACAATGTCGCTGGCATTAGCTACCACGGGAAGTTTTAAACCTGTGGAAGGAAAATAATTTACAGATACAAATAATACATAATTATCTCACCAACATGTCATTGTGCAGCAAAGTTGTCATCAGTTTATTTGTCCTCTGAATGGGTGAAACGTATTGAATGGCACTACTATCTATAATTTTTACACTTAACCAAGCTATGGTGCTGCTTTGCAGATTTACGTTTATTTACCCGCCATGTTCTTCTGAAAATTCAAAAACTTGAGCGGCTGGTTTGTAAACAGAAAAATACAAAAAACTGGCTTTAGATATGTAATTAGATCATTGGCATATCAACCAGGAGCAAATAAAAAAAAGATGTTCAAAGAATTCATGCATTTCACTATATAATCAATAGAGCCCCGCCCTAACACCAGAACCCCTGATTCAGGGCCATGACATTCACAATTACGGAAGAGGCAGCCGTATTCAACATAATGTTTATTTAATACCATGGAGCAGAGAATAAGATTTTCAAAGAATTCATGCAATTTCACTATACATAATCTTTTCAGCCCCGCACTAGCACTTGAACCCCTGACCCAGGGGCCATGAATTTCACAATTTTGGTAGAGGCAGCCTTATTCAACATAACTATGTACTTGGTTATTTTATTTGATGCCCAGAAGCAGAGAAGAAGATTTTCAAAGAATTTATGCATTTTCACTATACAGTCTATTTAGCCCCGCCCTAGCACTAGAACCCCTGACCCAGGGGCAATGAATTTCACAATTTTGGTAGAGGACTCAATGCTGATTACAATCATGTCAACAGTTTGACTGCTTGATGTTCAGGAGTAAAGAAGAAGATTTTTATTTTAGTGGTTTTGGCCCCACCCCTCAGGCCCCCCGGGGGGGAGGGGCAGGGACCATGAAATTCAAAATTTTTGTTCCTCTTCACCTATAAATGCTTTGTGCCAAATTTGATACCTTTAATACATGTAACCCCTAAACAATACGATCCAAAACAATTTGTTTACAATAACAAAAAAGGAGCAAGACAATACAGAAAACTATAAACTCAAGAAAATCCAAACAAAACCGTTGTCTATTTCAATGTATAATGGAATAATTTGAAAATGTAAGAATTAGTTTATACTACAGAACGTTTTGTGACTTCTGTAAAAAAAAAAATTGAAGGTAAACATTTATAATTCACTCATAAAAATCTTACTTCAGTTAGTATTTTCATGAAAAAAAAGTTTGTATATATCATCTGTCATCGTTATTTTAAATACACCATCCAGTTGCTAGTAAAACTGGTTGTTAAATCTTATGCACATCTTATGAAAATCATTTGATAATACATTTCGTAAAGTAGCGTGTAATTTAATGGCGCCATGATGTAGAACTGTCTATTGAGTATTTGTACGCAAAAAGGAATCCTTTTGATAGTGCTTCAAGAAATCATTATAGGAACCAGACTGAATGTTAAGTACTCTCATGTACATGTAATTGCAAGGGAAATTATATTTTTACTGTGTGTTTCAATCCAGATTAATATTACAAGAATATTGTTTTTAAAAAAAACTTCAAAAAATGTTTAAATATCATATTCTTGTATGTTTTCTTCTTGGTGTCTTCAGGAAATTTTCACAACCTCTTTCTTTGGAAAAACAGCTGACAAGAAACTTTTATTTTGACAACACTCTGCCATTACATTCCTTGTACTACGTAAATGTTTTCGAAGGCGTTAGTCAAGATGAATGCGCTTTGCACTGTTTAATACTAAAATCAGCGTGCGTTGGAACATTATATAACAAAGCGCTCTTTTCTTGTAAACTCACGAAGTGCTATCTCAATGAAAGATCAATTAATAGAAATCGTGCTGATATCGGATGGAAATTCTGGTTTCAAAATAACGGTAAGTTTATTAATCGTTGTATATATTAACTTATATAGGCAAGCAGTAATTGAAAAATAGGGATTTTTTTCAGATTTAGGCATATATTAAAAAATATCCTTATCATTTTTGGGAGTTGAACTATGTTCAATCTCCCTTGGTCATCACGCATTTAACATGCGCAGTAATTTGTATTGATTATATAGAGCCGAAAGCGACGCTACAGTGTCGGCAAATTTACTCCGATGATATTCAACAGAAAACATGCATAAACATCCGTCACAAAGAGTTCATGTCAGTTTCTCCTGAATCGATCTATTTTTCATAATTTGAAATATAAGTAAATGTAATGATAGAATAATCTTATTTTGAATATTAAATTTCGTTCAAAGTAAAACTAAATTATAAAGAACTTCAAAAGTTTTTCGTAATGGAACTCATTTTAAGTGAAGCGCCATCTATAAACACTATACGAACGTCAACTCTACATACTGACACAGTGGTGCAAAATATCTAACCCCTTTGCATTGTTTGCCGCGTAGTAAAAAGTAGTTCACGAGTATTATTATTTTAAATATATAAATATTCGAAGATTTCAGCAATGTTAATTTGTTAAAACTTTTAAAATGAGGGAATGAAACATTTATTCGAATATTTTTGAGTGATTTTTGTTTAATATTGAATTTCCACACGCCAATATATTCATAGGCAAGTTGTTTACATCGAAGACGAAGATTGCAAGAAAGAGAAAAGTGCTGGACTGATTTATTTTACACCATGTTCAACTCCCATAAGTGCTTTCAGTGCTTTGATTTTTAATATCTAAACGTAATGGTGATCCCCCGAAAAATAAATGTATACAAAGGTATCAATTTTAAAGAAATCTGAGTGTGTTTAATTTTGAGTTAATCAAATCGAATGAATTAATTGTATGAGTCATCATTCTTATATTTTTTTAAAAACATTTTTTAGATTTTTTGTTTAAAAATGTATATGATTTTTTTTAGTTTGCCCTGGTGGTTGGTTTCCTTTTAATGAACATTGTTATTCCTTTAACGAAACCCCACATAAATGGGATAAAGCAAAGGTAAATGTTTATCCATCCATAAATATGATTAATAATTTTTTTCTAAATTAAAGAACCAAGCTAGTAGCATTATGCTTAAAATATCTGTGAATTAATATTATTATCTTTGAATCTGAATATTATTCATGAACCTATGTACCTTTGCATGGATTGCATGACAAATATTTGTGTTCAACACTTCAACAGAAAAAAAGTAATGACTTCAAAAGGTGATCAATTAAAAAAAAAAACTTTAAACAATATCTGTAAGTATCCCTGGAAATTCGGGTGCGTATCATTACCGCTACATTCTCGAAATTTTCACTACCGCTACATAGTCATTACCGCTACAAAAACGTTACATTACCGTTACATATAAAAGTATACATTACCGCTACTTTCGTTAGCCAGTCACTTATGCATGTACAGTACAACCTATACATGCATAAGACCTGTTTCCCTGCTCACTACGGGGAGGTGAAAGTAAGACTTTGAGCAGGAAGCTGCTTTTGCAACTCTTTTCAACGCATCTCCACAATTTTGAGTTTTTGAAAGTCTTATATTTTTTCTAAATTTATAACCATCAATAACTAAGCCGATATTCCCTCCATTTGAAACAAACTTCTTGAGCAATGGTGGCCATAATGTTCAGATGACCTTAAATAATTACATTTCGACTGAGAGTTATATATATAATTATGTATATTCATTCTGATGAGAATTAAAAATCAAAATTGTACTTCACTACATAGTGAGTGAATACTGTTGATTAGAACTCATATACCGAACCATACCTGGCTAAACCGATATGTAGCGGTAATGAGCTGTTTTTGGCTGATTTAATATGTGGCTATGGCACGCCAAATTCACAAAAATGAGATAAACCTAGTTTCACATTTGATAAACTAGGTTTATCGACTGTAAACTATAGTTTACAAACCGTAAACTATAGTTAACGATTCGTTAAGTATAGTTAATGATTCGTTAAGTATAGTTTTCATCTGTAAAACTATATTTAACGGTTGTTAACAATAGTTTACGAATGATAATCTAAGTTTATCTGTCTGTAATAAGCGTTAACAATATATTTTGTTGATAAACATAGATTCACGATTGTAAACTATAGTTTACAATCATAAACTATAGTTAAGAGTTGTTAATCATAGTTTCACAAATCGTGAAACTATATTTATCAGATCGTTAGCTAAAGTTAACGGTTTGTAAACTATAGTTTGAAAATCGTGAAACTGTATTTATCAGATAATCTATGTTTTGCAATCGCAAATGATTGATTTCAGTGTTAAGTATAGTTTACGATTGTGAAACACAGATTATCGCGTTAACTATGGTTTACAGATGTAAAATATAGATTAACGTTGTTAACTATAGTTTACAATCCGTAAACTATAGTCTACAACCGGTAAACCTAGTTTATCGACTGTGAAACTATGTTTAGCTCATTTTTGTGAATTTGGCGTGCCATATGTAGCGGTAATGAGTTGTTTCCTGCCGGAAAAATGTAGCGGTAATGATCGGTCGAGAATCTGAAAAAATGTAGCGGTTATGAGTTGAAATTTTTGGCAATGTGGCGGTAATGTTGACCTCCCGGAAATTCAATAGGACGGATCAGTAGCCTTGGAGGACCACGGCCTGAAATATGACGATCGAAACATTCCATAGTCAAATGTAGAATAAAAACAAAGCTCTAAAATTTATTAAACAAGTCAGCAAAAATACGATCCAACGATCCAATGATGGTTGAAATTTGGTTTCATTAGCAAAGCTATTAAAAATTTATTTTGTATGAAACGAAATTGAGAATTGAATTAAATTTTCCTCAGTAAACACACAGTGGTAAATGTATTTATTGTTACATATCAAGAGAATAATCCTAAAATGATATAAAATTCACCTATTAATAACAAGATCATATGCAATATTGTCATTATAGGAGCATTGTGAACAATATGGTGCGTACCTTGTTGAAATAGATACTTATGCAGAAAATGTATGGATCATGGAGGCTTTTCTTCCTGCTTGGAATAATGGTAAGACGCTCAGTTTCTATATTCAACCAAATAGAAAAACACTGGAAAATTAGCATTGAATATCTCTTGCCTAAGTGAACAATAAATTGGACCTTTGATCCCCAGGAATCAAAGAACAACTCTAATTAATTTATTTACCTGATAAAACGTATATGTATGTTGAAAATCGGTTATGATGTCTCATATGACGTTAACGTTGACATTATGTGATAGTTGTGTTTTATTATGATTTTAATTGAAACATATAGTTCATCAAAGTATAATAAGATTATTGTCATTATCCCCAGCACTACGATGATTTTAAGGTATAATTTTTTGATTTGTTCTCTTAAAAAAATCAAATCTTTGGAAAGACAGACGAAAAATTTAAACATTCATACGGTATGCTGAGTAATGTGGGATTCATGTTAAAAGATTTAGAATAACCTTTCTGGTGAGTATCATTAACCAGTTACTGACTGGATATGATGGCAACATATGCTTTATTTGATCTGAAGGTTAAATTTGTTAGACCTGAAGGTGAAAATGTTGCCCGAGCCACAGGCTTCTAACTTCGGCTATTTCCGTGTCGATTATATTGAACGACGGTTAATAAATTGTAACGTGACAGTGACGTTGCAGTCTATCGATTCTTATTTTGGACTGACAGGTCTATCAACAATAAAATTGTTAGACTGATGTAATAAATATTTTTTCTCTATTATTTTGTTATGAGTAATAGATACATAGAAAGATATTTATAAGGGTTGCTTTTGTATTGTACATGTAGCTGATTGCTCCAATTGGACAAAATGCTGCAGATTTTGGATAGGGGCAACGGATATCTATAACGAGGGGATATTTACTTGGAGTCGCCATACTAATGTGACATTTTCAAACTGGCGCAACAATCAGCCTAATAATTGGGGAGGAAGGGAGAATTGTGTCGAAATTTGCCGAAATGGATTCTGGAATGATGAAGACTGTAATAGCAATAGTGCATTCATCTGTGAAAAAGAGTTTTGATCCAGATACAGTTTCGAATGCAAGAAAAGTGATGTATATTGTTTTTATTTTCAATGATCTTAGGGGCAATACATATGTTATTATGAATTGAAGAACTTTTACATTTTTAGAAGGTTATAACTAGAACGTTAATAATATATATGTATTTAGAGCTTTTTTTAAATTCGTAATAAAATATTTCGTAAAATTCATGAGACCATATTGTTTAACTGAATTTTCTTCTTGATATCTGCGTAATTACACTACATGTATATTGACAATATATATTGTCAATTAACAATTGTAATTTCCATTCTTATGTCGATGCGATATATCCTGGTAAGCTTGAGATAAAAGATACCAAAGAGTCTGACACACCTGTTTCATATTTTGAAATTTTACTTTAAAAAAGACGTTAATTGAAATCTAACAACCATGGTCTATGATAAACGTGATGACTTTAACTTTTCAATCGTCAACTTCCCTTACTTCCGCAGCAATATACAGGGTGTCCCAAAACATATGTTACACTTTTAAATTGTTATAAAAATTTTATGCCTCAAGTTATATGAATGAAATTTAATATAGATAATGAAATTGTTATGATTTTTTTTGTCAAGCAAACATGTGTCACAGTTTCCTTATTTGTTATCAATATTTTTTTGTTTAGAATAACATATGTCATTTAACAACATCTTCTAAATGAGGTCCATTTAAATTAACAGTGTTTGAACACGATTTCTGATGTTTTTTATCAAACTTAAATGTAACATTCTAACAGTTTGAATGGTTTTCCACATTAAAACTGGATTTCACCAAACAACAGAGTTTAAAATTTTCTTTAAAAACATTGTTAGAATGGAAGTGGGCTTCATCGGAAAACCATACTTGAAGTAACTTCTGTTAATTAAAATCCAATTGGCAAACCCAAAATGACTTTTAATTTCTGTCTCTTTCAAATGCAGCATCACACTTATCTTGTAAGAAATCAATTTTAATTAAAATTTTGACATTTTTATGGACACTAGATTTATAAAAGTTGTTAATACAGAACCCGTCTAAGGTTTTTTTTTGTAAAGTTTCAGTAATAAGTTTATCAATGAAATTAATGTTTTCTATGGTACAGGCACCCTTGGTCTTCTAATGCCAGAATTAAGTCATGTGTCATTACTGGTGCCTTTAACTTCAAACTTCTTCACTTTGTAAATTCGTATTCTTTTGAGTAATTTCATTACAGAATGTTGTTTTCCCATGGTTCTAATGACTAAAGTAGAAGATTTAGACCTATAGTAAAGTTTTACAAATTATACCAGCTGTTCACATGAAGGTTCCATATTAAAAAATATGATAACGTCATAAGGACATAATAACTACTTTAATTTTTAATATTTAAAATTTCTCAAACGTTTGTCAGATAAAATGTATACTAATACACTTCATGTTGACAAAATATCTTTGTGAATGCTTTTGGTTTGATAAAGTTGTATAAGATTAAAAGTGTAACATATGTTTTGGGACACCCTGTACCTTAATCACCTGTTTACGGAGTTTGTATATCTCAGTTGATTCGATACGCAAGAACATGCTTTACGTATGAACAAATTTTAAAACGAGGTAAATTATTGGCAAACAAATTGATGAAACAAGACTATCAGCAATCTTTTTTAAAGTCATCATTTCGTAAGTTCTATTGTCCATACAATGACCTTGTCAGTAAATACAATTTATCATTCAGTCAAATGCTGAGTGACGTTTATTATGCTAATTGTTTGACCATTGAATTGACGGCGGATTTTTCCATTATTTCCCGATCATGACATGGAGCACACGGCAGGTGTGACTGGTCGACAGGGGATCCTCACTCCTTCATTGCACCTGATCCCATCTGATCCCACCTCGGATGTTTTGGAGGTCCTCGTTTCCTCTGCTCCTATTTTGTATTGTTTAATGGACCTTTGATGAATACTGTTCCTTTTCTCCATACGTTAAACCCTTTACTTTGGTAACCAAAAAATGTATATTTTATACAAACTTTGAGGATCAAGGTTTTAAAAAAATGAGCTTAGATCCATTCATATCGAAAAAAAAATGTTATAGTGTCTGGAAACGAATATTTTTGTCCTCTTTTGTGTGTGAATAATATTTTATTAGCAAATATTTACATTCAGTGTAATTTTCTTTAAGAAATCCATAAGAAATCCACGATGTTCCAGTCTCTATAACATACGCAAAACATTGTCACCGCGCGTTAGAATACACAGCAGGAACTATAAGCATTTTCAATACTCTAGGGACACCAAAATGTAAAATGTTTTATTTCAATTTAATGAAAAACTATAACCCTGAAAAATTAATGTAATGTACGTTAAGAATTTATATGTCACTTTTATCCTCGCAAGGTTTGTTTGCGTTATTTAACTTTGCAACGTCATATAACGTTATTTGACGTCACAAACGGCTCTTACATTTAATAACGACGGCAGTTTTGAAGGGCGCTAAATTCACATTTAAGATGAAAGAAATAAGCAATTATGAAGAAGGAAAATTAGAGAATGTATATATAAGCATTGAATTCATATTTTTGTATGTTTTCGGTCCTATAACACACTTGGTCGTGCCGACAAATTAATATCATTCAATTTGTCGGCACGGCCAGGTGTATTCACTCTTTATGAGATTTTTGCAAATTGCAGAGATTTATCATAAAATATTTACATTCAGTGTAATTTTCTTTATAAAATCCATTAGAAATCCACGACGTTAAAATCTCTATAAGACACGAAAAGCCGTACTCCTCCTATACACTGGATACTACCTCTGGAATTCAATGGGTTCCTGTTTTATGCCTCTTCATATTTGTGTTGCTTATAGATTTTTGAGATCAATCGCTGTTTGTTATCGTTAACATCACATTTATTTATATTTTCCCAGAGTATGCGCCATCTAGAAGATATTAGTAGACATTGCATAAAAATAAATTAAATTTCAGGTCAAAAGTAACAACAGAAAAAGGTGAAAGGAAGTTTTGTTGAAACTCTCGATTATTGATGATCATGCTCTACGTATGTACAATTTCTAAAACGAGGTAAATCATTGACAAACGAGTTGATGAAACAAGAATATTAGCAGTCTTGTTTAAAGTCATCATTTCGTAAGTTCTATGGTCGATACAATGACCTTGTCAGCAAATACAATTTATCATTGAGTCAAATTCTGAGTGACGTTTTTCATACTAATTGTTAGTCCATTATTTACACACTGAATTGACGACGGGTTTTCTGTTATTTCACGATCCTGACATGGAGTACACGGCGGGTGTGACCGGACGGCAGGGGATGCTTACATCTCCATGGCACCAGATCCCACTTCTGATATTTCGGAGGTCCATGTTTGCTCTGCTCCTATTTTGTATTGTTTCTTTTTACTTTTTATCTTAAATACTGTTCGTTTTCTCCATATATTCATCGATTAGCAACTGTGACACTACTTTTTGACCTGTTCACGTAGTTTAAAAATACAGTTGATCGATGCTTTTAAATAAAGTCGAGTCGATTTTTTTACATGTACCTCCTTATATTTGCCTTAATTTTTTTTTTGACAACTTGATAAAGTGTCTGTTACTCGAAATCTGACGTTTTCATTTTGTCTATAGAAAGTTACATTTGATTGAAATCGACTTTTTGTGAAGTTTCATAGCGAAGAAATGAAATATGGTTAAAATCTGAATATCTTCCTTGAATGAAGAAACTCGTTAAAACATTATAATTTGTATAATGACTACAAGATTAATGAATATTTCTCTTTTGTGAGATATTGATAAACATTAAAAATAAGCGATTTTTAATATGAAATATGAAATCAACTTAATCATTACTCTATAAACAGTCTTTTTTGTTGTTGAAATATCAATAGGGAACTTGAAAGCAAGTGCAAGGCATCCATTGCATCTACATATGTTTCTAAAAGCATATTACGAGGCTTATAAAAAAAATTCCTGGACGGAAGTGATAAAATTAAAACTATGTAGTTGATGTGTACAAAAACGTTAATAACACAAAAACACAACAACGTTTAATGTGTTTCGCTTATTATATTCATAATTTGCCCAATTTATGATGTTCAATACAAAACACAGTATGTTCACAGAGCCCTCTCGCCGTTACGTTTAGGAATCTCAGTGATAGCTCCCCATGTCTCAATAAACTTTTCTTTAAATGATTCTCTGGAATTCTTAGTAATGAGTGAAACCTGTGATCGTCTTGTTTATACGGCTTGCAATATGGACAGCTGATTTCAATGCCTTATTATGTTAATAGATATAATATACTTAGTGAAATTTCCTTATTTGAGTAGCTAACATATGCATTGCTTATCGGAGTTTAATAGTTACCTTACTAAAGCAACAGCACTTTTGCACTTTTTCACGTGACTGAATTTGAATACCCATCATATTTATTGATATTACTCTCTCTCTCTCTCTCTCTCTCTCTCTCTCTCTCTCTCTCTCTCTCTCTCTCTCTCTCTCTCTCTCTCTCTGCCAATTGCTTAAGGAAACATTTTTTAACTTATGATGAGTGGTTTATTCTATAGATAGACAAATGTTCACTAAATTTTTTAAAAAAAAATCGTTGATGT
Organism: Saccostrea glomerata; assembly: GCA_003671525.1. NCBI lineage: Eukaryota > Metazoa > Mollusca > Bivalvia > Ostreida > Ostreidae > Saccostrea > Saccostrea glomerata. The sequence goes on along the minus strand of PRKT01000609.1, from coordinate 168,299 downwards.
ACCTCAAGCGCTTTTACATGTACATGTCACCAGTCCATAAACATTTGATAACCTCAGTCTCGTATTCGTCATATTTTGTCATGAATTAAACTTGTCACAAGAATGCATTTGAATAGAATATTACAGAACAGAAAACGAGTTACTGTGTTTGACTATTTATTTCGATTTTTACCTTTCAAAATAACATTTCCAGAGTTGAGTGTCATCGGTCTTATTAGTATCTATGGAACGCCATCACTGCCTTATAGCATAAATCTATGCATTCATTATGTCAATATATCATTACGTGATGTGAACATATCTTTACATTATGTCAACTTTTATGGGGTGATGTAAAAATATCTTTACATCATGTCAATGCTGCATTACATGAAGTAAACACATTCTTCCATTATGTCGGCACTTTATAACTTGAAGACCAAAGTTCATTATGTGAAGTGAAAATATGTTTACATTGTGTTAAAACTTTATTACGTGAAATGGATGTTTCTTTATATTATTTCATTTCTTTAATATGTGAGGTCAAAATTGCATTACGTCAAGTTAATTTCGTTTTACATGTGTTCTATAATTAAATTTATCATTACATTAAGTCAAAGTCCATTTTCTTTCGTGAGTGTATATTTCTATTATAACAAAGCATTATTACGTGATGTTAATGTACCTTTATTTTACGTCAAGGTCATCACAATGTGAGGTGAATACATCTGACCTTTATGTCAGTGCTTTATAACGTGATGTAAAAAGGTTTATAACATAATGTGAACAAAAATTATGGAGACAGCCCCGGCGTTCCATATTATATCAACACTTTATTACATTATGTCAAAACTCCATTCCTTTATGTGGATATTTAATAAGAATATGTTGACTCTTTCTTATGTGATTTAAAACTATCTTTACATTGTGTTAATTCTTTATCATGTTGATTACAAATGTTCATTACGTGCTGTAAAATACATTTACATTATGTCAAAGTTGATAACCGTGTTTTCACGACTGGGAAGGGGGGGGGGGTCCTGATTAATTAGGACGAATTACAGACACGTTATATGAGTGGGGTCTGACATATGTGCATGTACTATTGATAACACAAAACGAGATTGTTGAAATATTCTAAGATATACTGACAAGAGGCTAAGCATTTTAGACACATTGTAAAGATACAATGGCATAACATAATAATGATTTGTCAAAAAGTAAGGGAAAATTGACATCATGTAATAGATTCCTGTCGTCATGTCAAATATTGATGACGCAATATAATAAAGAATTGGCCACATGTGACAATTTTTTTCACATCATGTAATGAAATTCTGACATCGTGTTATAGCAACTTGATATTGAATTAAAGATAAATTCACATCATGCAATGAACTACTTACACCAAATAGTAGAGAGTGCACATAATGTCATAATGAGTTAAAATTATATAAAAACATCTTTACACCACGTAAAATTGTTTTGACTTAATGTCATATAGAGCTGATATAATGCAATGGAAGATTGGCGCAATGTAATTGAAGTGCGAGTTAATGCCAGAAAGACTTAACATAATGTAATGGAAAGTTGACATAACGCTATAGCAGTGTGTGTAAATGTCATAAAGTGTTGACAAAATGTAGTGAAAATTTGACATAACGCAAAAGTAGTATGTGTAAATGTCATAGAGAGTTGACATAATGTAATGGAAAGTTGACATAACGCAATAGAAGTGTGTGTAAATGTCATAAAGAGTTGATATAATGTATGGGAAAGTTGGCATAACGCAATAGAATTGTGCGTAAATGTCATAAAGACTTAACATAATGTAATGGAAAGTTGACATAACACTATAGTAGTGTGTGTAAATGTCATAAAGTGTTGACATAATGTAATGGAAAGTTGACTCAATGCAATAGTACTGTAAGTAAATGTCACAAAGTGTTGACATAATGTAATGGAAAGTTGACACAATGCAATTGTAGTGTTCTGCTATAAGGCAGTGACGGCGTTCCATAAGTATCAATATGCGCATATTATTCATTTATATCAATAAAGTTTGCGTAAATATCCCTGTTATCTACTTTTTCCTGTGGTATACAAAAATATCGAGACACATACATGCATATCTCATAGATTATATAAATAAGTAGCAGAGATGAAATACTGGTACCAACTATAATAATGATTGTTGTTTCTGTATTTTTGTTTTGTGTAGATTTAAAAGTCGTCACAACGTATTCATCGCCTTTGTTCATTTTTGCTGATGTTGTAATTGAAAATTCTGAAGCAAATTGATTAATATGAATTACATAAAATATACAATTTTTTTTACTAAAATTTGAGATTTAAGCATCTCATTGGATTTACATGTATCAACCAAACTAGGAATTACTTTTGTTTACGTTATTATTGCGTACTATTTTGAATGATAAACAATTGAACAAACTTTTATTTAACTTTGTTGTACATGTACAATACATTTGCTGTAAATACACTACAGGAAAGAGATATTTTTTGGAAAACAAATTATCGTTCCATGAAAGCATTTGTTATTATTAAATTTGATTAGATATTATTCTTAAAGTTAACAAAAATGATTAGTAATAAGAAATAAAAACCTGTTGTAGTTGAGCACCCAGATGTATGGTTGCAATTTACTTTAGAACACATGCAGATGTGTTGACAAAGTAATCCGTATGATGGAAATGGACATTTGTATTTACACACATCCCCAAAATACCCAGAAGGGCATGCTTAAAAAGCAAAAAGGTATCATTCAGTATAATAATTTCAACTGTAATACTAATATTTCATTTTTCAATCGATCAAAATATGCATAAAAGATTTTTTTTTTACCTTGACATTTATTGTTAACTTTGCGATACGAATAACAGCATTCAGTGGTGCCATTCTCTGGGCTTTTAAATTGAATCATAAAGTTGTGAAACATTGTAGAGGAAAATTCTTTATTTTTGAAAAAAAACTCATGATTGGGAGAAAACTGAAAGCACCTTACCCCATTAGGCAGGCACTAGTCCCTGAAAAAAAATTAAATAATATTCTTTTTTTTCTGAGAAAAAACCTATGATAGTTAAAGTACTTGATTTCTACATTAAGCCTGGATCAAGGAATGGTGTTTTAAAAAATCACATGCAGGGCTGGACAGAGAGAGGTTAAAAGAGATGGGGTTTGTTGGGCGTGAACTTTTGCAGAATCAAGAGCATGAACAGGACTTGGGAGTCAAACCCGAGACGTAAAGATCACCTCCTTCCTCCGCGAATCTAGAGCAGACGCTCTTACCACTGCAAAACGCGGGCCACTCAATACCGTAATCTGGAAATTTTTACGTCGATTTTATTTTGCGAATCTGGGTCAAAATGCTATTGATTAATTTTTGCGTTTCAAAATTTTGCGAATGACCACTACTTTGTTTACATTTTCTTATTGTTGAAATTTTTTTAAGAAAAATATTTTTGCAAATGCAGTGAACTCGCAAATTTGCTAAAAATTTATCTACAGCAAAAATTTCCAGATTTACGGCATGTCGTTTTTGCAACTAACTGAGAATATTTAGCTTTCATTTGTTTTTAAGTATCTATTCTTATCTACTTTTGCAAGTGTCTCATATATTTTTATCATTATCATTCCAGGTATGAATGCTACGCTTTGCAGATTATATATATGTTTTAAAATCGGACAACAATAAAAGAAATCATTGAAAATTATTTCCAAACATCTCCATTAATACTTTGAAAAGATTAAAGTAGTCCTTAACATACAATTCAACACTTTTAACCTTTTAAATTTAAAACTTTTAAGGAATTACGGGAAAATAGAAATCCGCTCTTTTTGATAAAGCGTGGTGAAAATTAATAGTACTAAAAAATTGAATTTCAAAATATAAAAGTTATGTATACATGTAGAGACTTACAATGACTTGAGAAAAATATGATCCTAAGAAAAATTAGAATTTTCACAAAAATCACCCAAAAAAAAATTCATTGTGGGTATATTATCCATCATCAAACTGAAAAATGAAATATAGAATAATATCATTATACATGTAGAAAATAAGGAAGTACTTCAACATGCTTTGATTGCATTCTCCAATTGAACACTGAAGGTACATTTTGTACCAAGTACAAATAAACAACTTAACGAATTAATTTACAATTTGTTCTGTATATCAAATTAGCAGTCGCCCGTGTGGCGCAGTGGTTAGAGCGTCTGCTATAGAGTCGTGGAGTAAGGAGTTGCTTCTAATGTCGCGGGTTCGAATCCCACTGTGGGACGTGGAGACCGGTCCTTCGGATGAGACCGTATAAAACGAGGTCCCGTGTCGCATTAGGTGTTGGCACGAAAAGATCAATCACTGCTCAATGGCCCTAAGGTCTAGTATACGACAAAGAATTTCAGCCTTTCATCCGGAGAGTGGTAGCGTTTCCTTATGAGTGAAAAATTCTCGAGAAGGACGTTAAACAATATACATGTAAATCAATCAAATTAATTAACAATTTACTTCTGCCAGTCGACGTACATTGGTAACGAAACAAATTGATATTATTCTTCATATGAAACATTTTCTACACAATGGCATCTTGTATTTCATGTTATTTTCTAATATTGAAATTTAGTTAATTATATGATAATTTAAAAGATTCGGGTAAAGCGGGATATTAAACCAAGTACCATTTATATCAAAGCTGGCTCAATTATGAGCTTTAGAAACTTTATAATACTGTTCATATTAACCTGCTCTGTGTCACAAAATGAACTGTACGTCATGACAACACATGCAACGGAAAATGGTTTATTGCTAAATATTAAACAATTCTGAAACATTTTAATGAAAAATGCTACAAACAGCATGGCTTTGAATTATCAAAAAGATATTTCATGTTTGATGTATTCAAATTATTATAGGAACAATGTGAACAATATGGAGCTTACCTTGTCTAGATTTCATGTGGAAAGCAAGTCTTTAAATAGTCAATTAATATTCAGGCATCCATGTGGTACTTTGATTTAAAGAGGTCCTGATGTTTGAAATTAGTTATTAATAAAATGACTCAAATTAATAGTTGTGGACCAGGGTCGTTTGTTTCTGTTTTGTCTAGTCGACTGGTTCATCTGGTAGCAATAAAGCATTTCTTGGATTGGGGAACGGACACCAATAACAAAGGAAATTTTACTTGGAATCGCCATATCAGTGTAAGATTTAAAAAATGGTACAAGAATGAGCCTAACAACTAAGACAAAGCACAACTTTAGCCGATATTAACTGAACTGGTTTACAATGTACATAGATAATTTTTAAGACAAGAATACAGGTTAGGTTTGAATGATGAATGTTGCCTATCGTATTTTTTACTCAATGATGGAAGATTATTTAAAAGGAAAAGTACGATTCGGAAGTAACCCACTTGCTCCTTATAATAACATTATAATAACACATAGAAATGAAGCAAATGCCCTAAACATGTTATGCATCAACATCTTTAGAGACAAAAAGCAAGAGTTATGCATTCACTCATATATCAGCTGAAGCTCACACGTTTTTTCTGCCCATAATTCTGCCTCGATATCCAAGAATTAATGCAAAATTAACATACATTTTCAAAAAAAAAAATTCAGGTTCAATTATGTAAAGCTTACTGCAAAGAAGCACTTTTGAAGAAGAAAAACGTTCTGATTCCAAACATATACTTTTTCAAGTTATGATTAAAAGGATGTTTGATTTGCTCAGTAGCGAAATCTATGTAGTCTTGGAAACAAGACCCTCTACCAAAAAATTGATAAAATCCCCCTTCTTACAAAGTGTGCTCCTTCTTGTTTGACCTATTTGTATATTCTCATGAATCAAAATTTGTTTTAAAATATCTTTCAAAGATATGAGTAAAATATTATCCAATAGGAATAATAAACAAACAAACATAACGAAGATGTTTAAATGAATTTTTATTTAAAATACTAATTCCACATAACATGCATATTCCACAATAAATATATGTAATCTTGTTTTTAACAATTGTATTTTAAATTTTACATATCCATCTTCATATGTATTGTAACCTAGTATATTGACCAAAATTGCACAGAGGAGAGAAAAATATAACACGTGGTTTACGTAACCTACAATGGAACGTTAACTTCCATGTATGTTTCTGGCGTTTCATAGTTATGGGTTAATGTATTCATACGAAGGTTGGTATAATTTCGTTTTTTCTTCTGATTAAACGGCTGATTACTACTGTAAAATAAAAGAAACTTTTTTAATACATTTATGTCGATTTTTTAAAAATAAATTATATAATGAAGTGTATTTTTTCTGTGAAATTATTAAACGCATGAATATTATAAAATCACGAAAACATCGAACCTCTTTCCTTCGTGCATTTCCCCTGAAAGAGAAATAAAAATCATACACGAAAATAAACATATCGAGCATATTTTAAAACACATGCATTCTTCATCATTCAATAATTTTTTGGCTTATTCTTTATATACACATATACCTGTTGTCTTGCTCTGAATTTTCCTCCATGCTATCCAAAATGCAATTCCGCAGATAGTCATGAGTATGGAGGCAATGGTAGATACGATCGTGCTGATCAATGGAAAACCTAGATCTTTCCATCGCCTGAACCACCTGATATAACTTATGATGGACCCAAAGTAAGTACATTGCTCCACCTCATACAGTTCTTCAGATCCATTACGATTGGTTCACCTTTTCTAACCTTAACTTTCATAACTTTTTGAGCCCTATCTAAGCTTTCCAATTTCGTTTAGTTTGTTAGTCTTATATCTGACGTCTTTTATTTGGTGGGACAGTTGGGCAAGGCCATAGGCAAAGTTCAGGTCTTCCAAAATCCTGACCATTGTCCATTGTTTTCCCCTTGACTTGTCAAATGGCTGCTTTCATCCATTCTATCACTATTAAGAACACAGAGTGGCGAAAGTAAGCAGCCTTGTTTGTCCAGTTTTTACAATAAGGGGAACAATGATAGATGTTTCGTGTATCTCTTGATAACATTCACTACGTTAAAAGCTATTCCATTGTATCTTGGCATTCGTCACATTCCATGTCTGTTGACACTGTCAGATGCCTTTTCAAAGTCGATAAAATTTATATATAGAAACGGTTGCCATTCAAGAGGTTACTCCACGATTATTGGAGAGTTTGGACAGTACAGCTTCTGTTGGATCCAAAGCAAGATATTGTCTGTTCATCCCGTAAAACTTTATCCACTGCATTTTTCATCCTGTTTAGTTTTACTCTACATAGGATCTTGCTAGCTAGAGGCAGCAGGTAATCCCTCTCCAATTTTCACAGCAACTAAGGTGTCCCTTTCGGGCAGTTTAAGAACTAGCCCTTTATTCTGATTTGTTGTTATTCTTTCAGTAGGCCTCTAAGTGACCTCTAAATTTTAGGTGTCAGCTGGCGCCTTATCGAGAGAAAAATTAGTCGCCAATGCAATTAACAATAAATTCAAATGATTTGTATTAATCGTACTTATTGTTAGTCCATTATTTATACACTGATATGACGACGGATTTTCCGTTATTTCCGGATCAAGACATTGAGCACACGGCGGGTGTGACCAGTCGGCAGGGGATGCCCACTCCTCCATGGCACCTGATCCCACTTCTTCTCTTTTGGAGGTCCATGTTTGCTCTACTCCTACAAAAAAAACACTATGCATTTAAGACATTCTCTCTTATAAGGTATGAAAGGGTATTTTTGCATGGCAAAGAGAATCTCTTATGATTTGTGAAAAATTATCCCACAACCCTCGGGATGAGATTTTATCCGAGGGGGGGGGGGGTCCACAAGTACCTGTGAAGGGATCCTTAGATTAAATTTCTTTTAAATACGATCATAAAACTAATGAAACTGTTAAACATATGCATGTAGATATAAATAATGCATAAGAGACCTTCCAGATCAAATACAGGGCTAAACACTGTAATTGGTGTAATACTTAACCGGATCATTTCAACGCCTTGATGTCACAATATAGATAGTTTTCCTAAGATGCATTTCATGGTTCAAAAGTTATATGGTAAAGGTTCAAAAAATCTATTTTTAGCATAAAGGTCACAGTAAAAATCACAAGGTCAATGATCTTGGTGTCATTTCAAAGAGTTTAATGAGTGAAGTAAGCATATCAAATATGAAGTCTTTATCTTTCATGGATCAAAAGTTATGGCGAAGGTTAAAGTTTGAAACCGAAAAAGCTATTTTAAGCATATAGGTCATAGTCAAGGTCACAAGGTCATTGACAATTGTATCATTGGAAAGAACTTAATTAGTAGAGTATGCATACTAAATATGAAGTTTCATGGTTCAACAGTTAAGGCGAAGGTTAAAGTTTGCAGAAAAAAGCTTTTTTTTTTTAGCATATAGGTCACATTTTAAGTCACAAGGTCATTGACATTGGTGTTGTTTGAAAGAGCTTTATTAGTGGAGTATGCATACCAAACATGAAGTCTCAATCTTTCATGGTTACCAATTGGTTCAAGTTATGGCGAAATTTAAAGTTTGCAGACAAACAGACAAACAGCTAAACAGATAGACAGACAGACAGGACAAAAACAATATACGCCCCGGATCTATCGATCCGGGCGCATAAAAATCATTTTAACAAGTGTGGAAAATAGCGTTTAAATAAGTTTTGTATTTCTAAACAAGATCTTTTGAACGACAATCGAGATCGAGAAATGCTGGTCTTAATCGAGTTTGATAAAATCCCTAAAAATCTTTTTTGAAGACGCCAGTCTCACCTTAAAAAGCAAGTGTGCATTGAATACCTTAGCAATATAACCATAAACACTATATAAGATGATAGCGGTATACATGTATCGCTACAAAAATAAGGAAATATGGCGATGGAAAAGCTTATTGATCTGGTTTTTCACACAATTTAGTTGTTTTTTTGTCCATAATTTGCTATAGTCAAGAAAGAATTGGGAACAATGAAAATCTAATTAATAAGTGACACTCTATAGTGATTTTCGTTAACGAATAAGAAGGGGACTTTTTTTAATTTGGATTTCCTTTTATATAATTTTTTTAACATCAGATAGCAAATTCCTTCATCTAATTTGTGTTCCTTATAATTTGTGTGATCAACGACTAAATACCAGTATTTAGTTTAACGAATCAGTCCCCTTTCCAAGATTTTTTTTTTTTTTGGGGGGGGGGGGGGGGGGGTTCAAAGAGAGTAACATTAATCATTCCCATGATAATACAAAAGCAGAATATTGATCAAATAAGAGCAATTTTTCATTCAGAAGGTTTATTTATTTCTTGATCTCTGCTAAACGTAATTGATATATGGCCTGCAATATGAAATACGTGCTTTATACAGAGTAGAAAAAAATATTAAAACATTTCTTCAAAAAATTGCTTTAAAGTATCGCCTTAAAGATAGTTGTTGGTAAATACTGAATATAGGGTATAACCTAGAAAAAAATAAAAATTTATCATGCACTAAATTAAACGCACAAGATACTACAAATTACATTGATGGTACATTCATGTAAAAGAGGGATAAAAAAGGAATGCGAGATAAGTCGTGCACACTTATGGAAAGATAACTCCTGACCGCTGACCTGCAGGCGGTACCAGATAGCCTCGACCTTCATTTATGTTACCCGCATATAACGGATATAATTGGTCAAAAGGAGATGCTTACACCTTCTAGGCACCTTGTTGCTGTTGTTGTTGTTGTTGTTGTTGTTGTTGGGGTTGGGTGTTTTTTTTCAAATTTCCCAGTATTTGAGTTATATATCATATACTTATTCAGGCTATGGTACGCAAACAAAGTAGTTACAATTTATGTACCAGCCTCCATTAATGATTTCTTCTAGATGCATTTTTTTTAAGATTTCCTATTTCCTGTTCACTGATATTGTGATTCATTGATCAAATTACCTGGGGGGTTTTTCTCATATTTTATTTACAAACATTGTGTTTGAAAACTATGAAATGAGAATTGATTGTCTTAAGTAACCTTAAACATCACTAAATGCAATATTTAGCTACTATAAAAACATCAGATTCATTATTGGACTTAAGTGATCTTTACTGTTCTTCATGTTCAAGAACTGTATTTACTAAGCTTTATAAAAATTGATTTAAACACGTTTGAAGCTAGTCAATTATATACAATGAATTAGACTCTATAGTAAACATTATTCAAAGATATGCAAAAGAGAAAAATAATCGGACAGATATATGCTCCGCTGGATTCTATGCGTACTTCTTATGCAAATAAAACATATTTTCAATGTTACCAGATTGTTAAAGCTGCAAAATTTAAAATCTAATACCTTTATTACATGTAGCCCAAAAACAATGCGATACAAAACAATTTATTTACAACAACAAAAAAGGAGCAAGACAATACAGAAAACTATAAACTCAATAAAAATCCAAGCAAAACCGTTTTCTATTTTGATATATAATGGAATCAATTGAAAATGTAAAAATTAGTTTATACTGAACAACGTTTTGTGACTTTAAAAAAAAAATCGAAGGTAAACATTTATAATTCACTCGTAAAAATCTTACTTCATTTAGTATTTTCATGTAAAAAAAGATTGTATAGTATATATCATCTGTCATCGTCATTTTAAATACACCATTCAGTTGTTATTAAAACTAGTAGTTAAATCCTATGCGCAATTAATGAAAATACTTTGATTATGCATTTCGTAAAGTAGCGTGTAATTTAATGGCGCCATGCTGTAGAACTGTCTATTGAGTATTTGTACGCAAGAAAGGAGTCCTTTTAATAGTGCTTCAAGAAATCATTATAGGAACCAGACTGAATGTTAAGTACTCTCATGTACATGTAATTGCAAGGGAATTTATATTTTTACTGTGTGTTTCAATCCAGATTAATATTACAAGAATATTGTTTTAAAAAACTTTAAGAAAATGTTTAAATGTCATATTCTTGTGTGTTTTCTTCTTGATGTTTTCGGGAAATTTTCACATCCTCTTTCTTTGGAAAAACAGCTGACAAGAAACTTTTATTTTGACAACACTCTGCCATTACATTCCTTGTACTACGTAAATGTTTTCGAAGGCGTTAGTCAAGATGAATGCGCTGTGCACTGCTTAATACTAAAATCGGCGTGTGTTGGAATATTGTATAACAAAGCGCTCTTTTCTTGTAAACTCATGAAATGCTATCTCAATGAAAGGTCAATTGATAGAAATCGTGCTGATATCGGACGGAAATCCTGGTTTCAATATAACGGTAAGTTTATTAACCTTTGTATACATTTACTTATATTGGCAAGCAATAATTTAAAAAAAAATAAGTATTTTTTTTTTCAGATTAAGGCATATATTAGGGATCATCTCCCTTATCATTTTTTTTATATCAAAACGTAATGGTAATGATTCCCCCCAGAAAAATGAATGTATACAAAGGTCTCAATTGGAAAGAAATCTGAGTGTGTTTATTTTTTAGTTAATCAAATCGGATGAATCAATTATATGAGTCATCATTCTCATAATTTTTAAAATATTTTTTAGATTTGTTTGTTTATCATGTTTTTTTTAAAGTTGATATGTTTTTAGTTTGCCCTGATGGTTGGTTTCCTTTTGATGAACATGGTTATTCCTTCAACAAAACCCCAAATAAATGGGATAATGCAAAGGTAAATGTTTATCCGTCCATAAATGTTTTTAGACCCATTTTCATGATTTTTCTGTTAAATCTAAGTGGTAATTACTGTAAATTTGGATTATCTCCCTTTGGTTTTATTCCTCATCTTGATATCTTGTGCCTGCTAAAAATTATATGTCATTATTAATAATACTTTTGAGAATTTCAAACAAATTATTAAACGTCACAAAGGTGGCAACACACGACAAACTGTTTTAACGACTTTTTACTCATGGAAGGAGGATAAGATAAGGTGTTCTAGCGTTGAAAGGATTATGGAAAGAAATTAACCAGTTGATGGGTAACCGGGGTATCAAAATACTTATTGCATTAAAATAAATATGATTAATGTTTTTTTTTTTAATAAAGAACCAAGCTAGTAGCATTTTGCTTAAAATATCTGTGAATTAATATTATTATCTTTGAATCTGAGTATTATTCATGAACCTATGTACCTTTGCATGGGTTCTATGACAAAGATTTTGTTTCAAATAAGCGCCTTTTTATCATTATATTGGAATATATGTACAAAAAATACAATGTAACTATACCAAGAAACAAGTTTTAAGTCAGAGATTCTATAAATTAACTTCAATGTGAAAAAAATAATTACTTTAAACTTTAAACAATACATATCTGTAAGCAAGTATCTCTGGAAATTCAGTAGGACGGATCACTTTCCTTGGAGGACAACGACCTGAAACTGATGACGAAACATTTCATAGTCAAATGTAGAATAAAAACAAAGCTCTGATATTTTATTAATCAAGTCAGTAAAAATACGATCCAATGATGGGCGAAATTTGGTTTCATTAGCAAAGCTATTTAAAATTATTTTTGTATGTGACAAAATGTACTAGATTTTAAAATTTTGAATTAACGATTATTTTAAAGTATATATGAAGCGCCACTTAAAAGATAAAAGATAGTAATATAAATGAACGAGCGTATACACTCATACTTTTTAGAATCAAAAGTTCTTGATTCTGAATGATATACTGTTATTGTTGGGTAAAATTATATTAATAATGGACTCTCAACTAATTTTTATTTGTCTAAATTATTTTTTTATTGAAGTTCAATGTTTTGGGCAAAATGGAAAGAAATTTTTACTTCTATTACCAAAGTGAATATAATTTAATAGATTTACGAAGGAAGTTGTTTATGAAAATAAAAGTAGTCCGAAACAGATGTTATTGTTTTATTCACTTATTCTGATGTGCATTCGGCCAATGCCTTCATTGACTGATGTTGAAGTCGGTCCTTGCCTGACTTTGATAGACATCATTATAATGAATCAATATCTGACTAAGCCTGCAATCATAATGCATAGTAATGGAAGTCCTTCATTGAGGAATTGGGAAATGTTACTTATCTGCATTCGCATATAGTTTTACAAATTAAGTTGCATTGCAACAATGCAGGTATGGATATTTAAAATGGAAAATATTTCTGGTGAAAACATCTCGATCTGAAATATCAGTATTTTCCTTTTACCAACCCAGAATTTAAGTTTATTTTGCTCAACTTTGAAAAGTAAAAGTTTGTCAATTCAAATGTGTGCTTCAGAATAGGTTTTTGTAAGGTGATGCACCAGCCACTTGTAACCAAAGCTTGAAAAGAGGATATATTTGCAAAAAGAATAGTTTAAAATTTAGTTGAGACTATATTCAATGCTGTTAATGCAATTATGCAGTTTGGGAAATGCAGAGTAATTGTTGAAAACAAATGCAGTATTTCAAGCAAAAATAAATTGAACATTATCATTATTATCTCACTTTAACTTTAAAATCACAAAAAAATAAAATAACGGACAACATGCAGAGAACGATAAATTAATGCATTTCAGTTTAAAAACAATTATATTAGTGGGAACCTTGCATTTATTTAAACATAAATTACTTATAAATCCATTCTCACTGATACTTCATAGAATGAAATGACATCAAATCTGCAATCTGAATGATACTACTACTGTTGGATAAATGATAATTCAAGAAATGGAATTTATAAATGCAGTTTGAAAAAGTAAAATAGTTGTTGAAAATAAATAATTTTAGCATAAATATAATGTACATTATCATCATTATTTTAGTTTATCTATGCAAATTCCATCAAAATAAATTAAATGACAAATATATATGCAAAGAATGATAAATTATTGCGTTTTATTTTGATAACAGTATTAGTTTTAGTCTTGAGTTTTCTAACATAAAGAAATTAGTTACCGACCCATCATTAATTTTAAAATACATATTAATAAATATTTTTAATTGATTTTTTTACACATAACACAGGCTTGAATATAAGTTTAATTCTATCCTGTATACTGCTGCTGAATTTTTTTTTGCTCGTTTGCACTTCAATTTTATACTATAAACGCAGTAAGCTTTTACGTCAAATATAATTGAGAATTAAATTAAATTTTCCTCAGTAAACACAATGGCAAATGTATTTTTGTTACATATCAAGAGAATATTCCTAAAATAATGTCAAATTCACCTATCAATAATAAGATCATATGCATTAATGTCATTATAGAAACAATGTGAACAAAATGGTGCGTACCTTGTTGAAATAGATACATATGCAGAAAATGTATGGATCATGGAGGCTTTTCTTCCTGCTTGGAATAATGGTAAGACGCTCAGTTTCTATACTCAACCAAATACCACTGGAAACATTTAGCATTGAATATCTCTTACCTTAAGAGAACAATAAATTGGGTCTTTGAAACCCCGGAATCAAAGCACAACTCTTGTTTTATTTACCTGATAAAACGTATATGTATGTTGAAAATCAGTTAATATGTCTCATATGACGTGAACGTTGATTTAATGAGATAGCTGTGTTTTATTATGATTTTGATTAAAACATATAATTCATCAAAGTATAATAAAATCATTGTCATTATCCCCAGCACTACGATGATTCTAAGGTATAAATTTTAGATTTGTTCTCTTAAAAAAGCAAATCTTGGGAAAGACAAGACGAAAAATCTAAACATTCATACGGTATGCTGAGTAATATGGAATTCATGTTAAAAGATTTAAAATAACCTTTCTGGTGAGTGTTATTAACCAGTTACTGATTGGGTATGAGGGCAACATATGATTTGTTGGATCTGAAAGTGAGATTTGTTAGACCTGAAGGTGAAAATGTTGCCCGAGCCATAGGCTTCTAACTTCGGCTATTTCCGTGTCGATTATATTGAACGACGATTAATAAATTGTAAGTGGACATTGACGTTGTAGTCTAACGATTCTTATTTTAGACTGACACGCCGGTCAACAATAAAATTGTTAGACTGATGCAAAAAAACATTTCTTTCGTGGACTTTGCATTAGTAATAGATATAAAGAACGATATTTATGAGGGTATAAGAATTGATTTTGCATTCTAGCTGACTGCTCCGATTGGACAAAATGCTGCAAATTTTGGATAGGGGCAACGGATATCGATGACGAAGGAACATTTACTTGGAATCGCCTTACTAATGTAACATTTTCAAACTGGCGCAACAATCAGCCTAATAATTGGAGAGGAAACCAGCACTGTGTCGAAATTTGCCAAAATGGATTCTGGAATGATCTCAACTGTAACACCAATAGTGCATTCATCTGTGAAAAAGAGTTTTGATCCAGTTACAGTTTCGAATGCAAGGAAAATGATGTGTATTGTTTTTATTGTCAATGATCTTAGGGGCAATGCATATGTAGTTATGAATTAATGAACTTTTACATTTTTATAAGGTTATAACTAGATGTTAACTAAACGTTAATAATATATATGTATTTAGCATGTTTAGAGCTTCACTTTAATTAGTAATGAAATATTTCGTAAAATTAATAAGACCACATTGTTTAACTGAATTTTCGTCTTAATATTTGCGTTATTACAATATATTGTCAATATATATTGTCAATTAACAATTGTAATTTCCATCCCTATGTCGATGCGATATATCCTGGTGAGCTTGAGATAAAAGATACCACAGAGTCGGACACATCTGTTTAATATTTGGAAATTTAACTTTAAAAAAGACGTTAATGGAAATCTTACAGCCAAACTCTATGATGAACGTCATGACTTAACTTTACCATCGTCAACTTCCCTTACTTCTGCAGCAATATACCTTCATCACCTGCATGCATACGGAGTTTGTATATCTCAGTTGATTCGATACGCAAGAGCATGATGATTTGGAAGTCTGCGTTTGCTCTGCTCCTATTCAGTATTGTTTGATAGACTTTTGATCTTAAATACGTTTCTCTTTATCCATGTTTCACTCTTTACTTTGTTAACCAAAAAAAGTATATTTTTATGTAAACTTTGAGGGTCAAGAAAATGAGCGTAGATCAACTGATATGGAACAAGCTAATTCAGAGAATTTGTGTCCCCCGCTTACGGAAAAAGTAAAACATGCGCAGTTCGGGGGGAGGTGGGGGGGGGGCGGATCCTCCTGACTGAATTTGTAAAATTATTAAGTGTACATGTATACTGAAGCAAATAAAAAAATATGTCAATATGGATATAAAGATTCTTAATTATGTGTATAGAAGATTCTTTTTATATGGAATTTTTATCACACTGTATTGATGATTTTATGAGTTTGTACAAGCTAGACCTCATAACTTTTTTCATTTCACATGCTGAATACTCTCATTTAGTAAAAAAAAAGTATTTCGGAAAAAAAAGAAAAATGGATCATCCGAGAATCGAACCCGTGACCTCTCACATGTGAAGCGAGAGATATACCACTAAGCCACGGAATTACTGTAAATTGACGACCATTATATGCAAAGATGTAGTCACATACATGTATATATTCACGTTCGATATTGTCAAAATTTTACACAATGCATGATGTCTAATTTAACCTTTATTAAGCAGTTCTAATAGATGTAATAAGAATATATAGTCCGCTGAGAACCTGTTTTATACATAATAACTCTCCTCATGCCCCTGTGCTAAAAATAGCGACATGTAATACAATGAATACTAAAAATACTAATGAAACAAACGGGGCGGGACACTTTGAGAGGGCTTAGAGAGGTCCTAGGGATTTTTGGTATAAAATTATGTTGCAAAAGCTCAAAATCCTCTCGAAATATCGCCCGGAAATTTACGTACAAAAAGAATGTATAAAGAACTTTATTCGGTAATAACCAATATCTGCCCCCAAATCAAACTTTGAAGGAGATATATTTAATTAAGTTCTTAAACAGGGGAGTATATGCTGACTTCAAAGCACTGAATATTTTCCTAAGTAATGACGTCATATGTACGTAATGACGTCACAAACATGACGTAAATTACAGTTTGTTATGAATTTTACAGAAAAATGTACATATTTCGTCGATATTTTGAGTAAAAGTCACCGAGAGCATGTGTGTTCAGGATCAATATTATTATATGATGTGTAGAATGATAATATAAATGAAATATGTCAATATTGTTCCTGAACAAACTTGCGCTCTATAAATTTCAAAGCTAAAATTGTTGAAGTTTTGTCCATTTTGTCCTCTTTCTGAAAAAGGATATAAAATCGGACTAGTTTGTGACGTCATAAAAACAAAAATTGTGAATACACTACTTTGACACTATAATATTTTCTGTTAATTCATATTTCTCATACAATTTATTGAATTCAGCACATTTTAGGAAGTTTTCAAAATTTGACTTTTGTGGGGGGAAATATATGCAACATACCGCATATAGTTCTTTACGACCTTGAACTTTGACTTTTTAACCTCGAAATCAATAGGGGTCTTTCTTAGGCCACAGGGTGTTTTTGTGTAAAATTTCATTGCAAAATCTCAAAGGTTTCTTGAGATATCGCGCGGAAACGAAAGTGTTATAACAGACAGAATTTGCAAATTTATGACCTTGACCTTTTGACCTTAAAATCAAAAGAGTTCTTCTTTAGTCCATAGGAAGTTGCTATGCAAAATTTCATTGCAAAAGCTCAAAGGGTTCTCGAGATATCGTGTGGAAACGAAAGCGTTACAGACAGACAGAACGACGGACGGACAGACGGACAGACCCAAATTAATATCCCCCACTTTTCAAGTGGGGGACAAAAATAATGTTATAGTCTCTGAAAATGACTCTTTTTGTCCACTTTTGTGTGTATGATATTTTATTAGCAAATAAATTCAATCCTGGTGAGATTTTTGCAAGTTGCAGAGATTTAACATAATACAGCATTATTGTCAAATAATAGCATTTATGTAATCATGTGTTTTATGGTACCAGAGTTTTTGTTTTCTTAAAATCAAAACATATCATATGTTATGTGTATTTGGCGTCTATCAGGGAATTAGCCAAACATGTTTATATTAACCAATCAGAAGCGTGTATTTTCGTGTGTCTCAGAATAGCGCCACTTCACTGATTTAGAGGGAAAACAAAAACACGTTAAATTTTTCTACTTCAGAAATCAAGAAATCACCATGTTTTCCTGTGGAAATTGAAAGATTCCTATAGTTGACTATCAGTAAATAGCTTTATCTGGATTCTGGTAGACCTAGACAGTGAAGTAAGTTCTTATTGGTGACTTTTTAACGAATCCAGGATTCAACAGCTCCGTCCAAAAAGCCCACAACACGATGGCGGAAGGTGCGAAGATTCATGTTCGAATCATGGGACATTCATACATTCGCCGGTTAGGTGAATTTATCGCAGCTAATGAAAACTATGCTAATTTACAATAAGATAATACACGATATATTGTGGACTTTCAAGCTGGAGGGGGGCTAACCTTTTAACGTCTAGCACAGTGCGCGGAATTCACTAATTTCCCCAAACCTCCCCCCGATGTGTGCTTTCTGCAAATGGGCGGCAACGATTTTTTATGCCGGGTACAACCCCACAAAGTGGTGACAGATTTACTCTCGTATGCCCAGTATTTACGTGACGGCGTGGGAATCAAAAGCGTTATAGTGGGTCAATTGTTACGTCGACAGCCATGGGCGACCAGACCAGGGTATAACGAAGACGTCATATACGTTAACAATAAATTGAAGGAAGGAACTGCTACCCTAGAAAACATTTATTATTGGCAACATCGTGGATTTTGCCAATAAGGCAAAATTTAACATAAAGTATACTTTTATGCAATATGAAATAGTAAGCAAAATTTTAATATAATTGAGATTTAATTTTTCACTTAAATGTTTGTCGCACTAAAGGCATTTCTCTCACCATGTTCTCCCATCTCCTTTAACTCTTGAATGGGACGTTAAAGAAAACAAAATCAATAAATCAAAGGGTTTATCTTTAAAGAGTATACTGTAAATGCTCTTCTAGAACGTTTATTCTTACAAGACAATAAAATAATAAAGATCATCCTCTACCCCCTGCTGATGGTGTTTATATCTCTCAGCTTATTTGCTATTTCAGAGGTTTCTATGAGTATAAATGATCATTTTTTTTAAACGAGGCATGTTAAACACTGATACATATAAATTGATGTTACTGGGATTTCAACAACTTCCTTTAAAGTCGGTATTTGTTAAATTCCATGGTCGTTAAATTGACCTTTTCAGCAAATGTGACCTTTCATTGGGTCGTGCTTTAGCTGATTTGTTTCTAACCAATTAATATTCCTTTGTTTTTATACTTAATTTGCTCCGTCTAGCTGATCACTACATTGGGATCACAAGGGGTGAAACAGGTCAAAAGGGGACTCTTACTCCTCCTAGGCACCTGATCCTACCTCTGGAATTTCAAGGGGTCCGTGTTTTTTTTATGCCTCTTCATATTTGTGTTGTTTATAGATTTTTTTGTGACCGATCACTGTTTCTTATCTTTAACTTTAACATTATATGTTATTAAACTTTCCCAGAGTATGCAGCATCAAAAACATATTTGTAGACATTGCATGTAAATAAATTAAATTTCAGGTCAAAAGTTACAACAGAAAGAGGTAAAAGGAAGTTTTGTTGAAACTTTCGATTTTTGAAGATCATGCTCTACGTATGTACAATTTCTAAAACGAGGTAATTTATTGACAAACAAGTTGATGAAACAAGAATAATAGCAGTCTCGTTTAAAATCAACATTTCGTAAGTTCTATGGTCGATACAATGACCTTTTCAGGAAATACAATTTATCATTGAGTGAAATGCTGATTTACGTTTTTCATACTTATTGTTAGTCCATTATTTACATACTGAATTGACGATGGGTTTTCCGCTATTTCACGATCTTAAAAGGAGCACACAGCTGGTGTGACCGGTCGGCAGGGGATGCTTACTCCTCCATGACACCTGATCCCATTTCTGATATTTGCTCTGCTCCTACTTTGTATTAATTGTTTAATGGACTTTTGATCTTGAATACTGTTCGTTTTCTCCATACCATAAATCTGGAAATTTTTGTGAAGATACATTTTTAGCAAATTTGCGAGTTTATTGCAATTGCAAAAATATTTTTCTTAAGTGCCTGTCTCAGAGAAAACCATGCAAATTGAAAAAAATTGTCCAGATGCAATATCGTAGTAAATTTAAAAGTGACCCATACAAATAAAGATTTGGTCCAAATGACCTAAAATATGATTTACATTTTGTCGTAAGTTGTTTCTATTTTTAGTAACGGGAATTATTTGTTTTCCTATAAAAAAGTGTAAAACGAGCATTGACATTCATTGAAAATGATGCATTTTAAGTGCGTCTTTTAAACATATTTGCTATAATTTTTATTTCAATGTTGCATATGTTATGAAAGTGCAATAATAGTTAATTATATTCATTAAAAAAAATTTACATATATATTTTGTATTTAGCCACATTATATCAGGGAATATACAAAGAATCTAGATTTTAGCAATCAAGGCTTTTTTTTCAAAGTTTGGTTAATCGTATCTTGAAGCGAGGATGATTTTTTTATTTGAATTATACTGTTTTGAATTTATTCAATATAGAAGAAAAACATATTAAAAAATTGTCGTTGGCAAACAACTCTGCACCACAGAAAAAAATTCCAATTACGGGTGAATTTTTCAATATTAATCTTAAATTAAAACCTGCCATTTCATGCTAAAAAATGTTAC
>PRKT01000609.1:121589-138867 GCA_003671525.1 Saccostrea glomerata | reverse complement strand
AAGGGGGGGGGGGGCTAAAGGCTTCTTGACCACCTCTGACAAAACAACCTCGACTGTGTTCTGCATGTGTCCAAGAGACCTCTCTTTGAATGTCACGGTCGGTTAAACTCGGTTATATATTTTTAATAATAAGGACGATTTATTCATCAAATAAAAATCATATAAGGAAGACAATTTAAAACGCAACCTGTTATTTTCTAACACAATATGATACTACAAGTAACTAGAATTCATGTTTTTTTTTTAACACATTTTTTCATTATAGTATTAGGAAAAGTTATTGCCATGAGTAATTGAACACTCCATTATTTCAGTTTGTTCATTAACATGTTCATAAACGTAAAAACTATAATAAGAAATGTGAAAACTTGACTATGTAATTCATATTTAAGGAATGTTTTTAAGTTTTGTGTGAGTTATTGGTGTGTGAATCACACAGACTTGTCACGTAGGCATATTTCATGAAGCGCGCTATTAATTCCTTATATTTACATTTTACATGTTAAGAAGCACAAAAATATACTAAATATTTGAATTTCTCTCTGCCCTATATCGTTATACTTTTACTAACGTCGCTGTAGCCTTATTGTGACGTCACGTTAACGCACGTTTCTCCGTGTATATTTCTACGCGTGAGTATACACGAAAATGGTTTTCAAATCAATTTCACAGTTGGTTTAGTAAAAAAATGCAGTGAATGTAAATATTTCAATATGACTAAACCTCGATCTATATTGAGACCATGACTTCTCGCTCTCAATTTTCAAACAAATGCATAAAATAATGGTAAGCTAGCATATCTTGTATCGATCAAAATGCAACTAAAAAAATTTACGGTGTCTTTGAATAAAAATTTCCATGCTAAATTGACATAAAAAAGATACTCACCTCTGTTTTCCCGTAGGTATTTATTGAATCTTATTTTATTTTCTTCTTTATTATAACGTTGGTATTCTATTATGCGTAGATATACAATTATGACTCGCTTATACTGTACTTTCTAACTGTTAGGCCACACCAATTTAATTTCTTGTTTGTCGGACATTTGAGGAAAAAAAGTATGAGCGGGCTAGCGGTTAAATAATAATATTATTACTTTTTTGTAGACAATTTTTTAGGCGGAACGTGAAAAAAATTGAACGGAAAATTATTTTTTTCTGATTTGCAGATTAAAAATACGATAGATAGAGCGGAAATTGAACAGAAATGGCACAAAATTCCATTGGTCCGTGAAATTAAATTAATATTATTTGTATAGATCTATTTAAATACGAGCGCTCGGGTCCGACGAACAAGAAATTTTATTGGTGTGGCCTTAGGAATAATTTATATTTCTCGTGAAAGGGACGCCATACATTTTTCAGTAAAAATACATAACACGGCTTTAGTCGTTTAATTTCTTTAAAGTTTCACATTTTGTGAAAAGTGCACAGATTAGAAAATTAAGTATATGGAATACTTTAATGGGAAATAAAGACAAACGAAGTGTAGTTTTTTGTTTTTAGAAATTATATTGAAAAATAATAACGCCATTGTGTCCTCTTTGTTACCCCAGCAGTGTTTGTCGTGTGATTTTAAACTTATTTGACAACCATATAAATTAGGTTTAATAAAAATAAATCCACAATATACTGATGTACAAGTGACAATAACTGGCATAATGCGCCGTTGCTTTATTCTTTAGCTTTTATAGAAGGTTGCACGGAATACCCGATTTCGCGGATTCAACGATATCCTAATATCGAGTATTATACGCGATTTCACGGATAATACCCGATTAATAGTATTCTCTCCGACCTGTTTGTGGGTGAGATGTTATTTTTTATGACAAATTGTGTCTAACATGAACACCCTATCATATGTCATTTATTTAGAAATTCTCATTGAAGTTGACTTTTTTTAAAAATAAGGTCAATCGTGAAGATCAAGTCAAAGGGTAAGAAATCATAGCATACTCCGATTTATCTTGTCACTGGTAATGCACATTTCAAATATGAAAGACATATCTCTTCTCAATATAAGGAACAAGATGTGTTTGTGAAACACTGATGACCCCAAATGGCTACATAACGAAGATTAAAATTTTCTTAAATGCAAATTAAATATTACCCAAAGTAGGGTTTTTCTCACAAGAAATACGATTGTGAAATACAAAATCTCTAGCCTCACTTGTTCAAAAGTCATAGTCGAGGATAAATTTTTGAAAGGTAGGTCAAACTCCAAGGTGAAAGGTTCTGAGTTGTTGGTTTCTTAAGAAAGGTCTTGTCACAAGTAATGCATATGTGAAAGATGAAAACCCTAAACCTAACCGTTCAAAAGTTATGGCCAAGGTTAAAGTTCTTTAAAAGAGGTTAACTCCAAATTCAAGGTCAAAGGGTTAAAGTTCCTGGTATCCAATGAAAGATCTTCTCACAAGGATTACATATGTAAAGTATAAAAGCCCTAGCAATAATCGTTCAAAAGTTATGGTCAAGGTTAAATTTTTTCCATAAGTACGTAAATATCCAAAGTCAAAAGGTCAAAGTTGTTGGTATCCAATGAAAGGTCTTGCGACAAAAAAATACATATGTCAAATATGAAAGTCCTAGTACTTACCATTCAAAAGTAATGGCCAAAGTAAAAGTTTGGACTTTCTGTGTAAAAGTGGGTCAAACTCCAAGGTCAAAAGGTCAAATTTGGTGGTACCCAAAGAAAGGTCTTGTTCCAAATAAACCGATACTTACTCATATTCAGAATATTTATTTTGCTCCAAGTGTGGTCTAAATTTGTTAATTTATAGATTTTGAAATTATTTATAAGTTAATAATGTTAACGAGTGTGATGGCAAGGTATTTTTAAGCTGTTCTAATATTTTCATGCATTTCTCTCAACCCGCTACATCCAAAACAGGCCGTTGTGTGGATATATTTTAGAGGAAATCTGGACTTATTTTCTATGCTCAATTAAACACGAACGAACAGCAATGACGGCCAAAAATGCCATAATATCTCATTTTCCGTCTAAACTCAAAAATTAGAACCTTAATTCTTAGACTACAATATTTCTAAGTTAAAAATTTGGTTTTACTGCAATTGAAATAAGTTTTTTCCTTGTCAGTATGTTGCTATTTTCCTGATCTATAATGAACATTAAATGTATTTACCAAGTTTTATAAAAATCCGTCTCAAGATTGGAAAAATATGGGCGACACTCTGTGACAGGGGGGTTCCTGGTGAACACGGATTTCTAAAAATATGACAAAAGTTGAACTGCATGTTATAATCTTGCGCGTTAAACTTTTGTTGTTTTTTCGTTGCGTGGGCCCTGAGGTCCACGCAGTAAACATATAAGCGAGGTTAAACCGGATGCCATGGGCAAACTTCAAGATACGCATGCGCAAGAATGCTAGAGAGTTTGCACCTAAGACAATTTGCTCGTAGAATAATTCGCCCAAGTCAAATTAGAATATGCCATTCATTAACAAATCTTGCTTTTTAATATGCATACCGTACTAATATATTTATTCCCGGATTCGAATCTCTCTCAAACATATACTTCTATATAGAATGTAAACATTGATTCTATGGCACAAGCATTAAAAAAGTAGGAAGAACTTGCAGCATATACTGTAGATAACTTAGCAACTTGAATTGAAAATTCATTTAACGACTAGTTATTATAGCTTTTAAAAGATAGAACAAGTCTTCGCCGGCATTAGTTTTGTGCATCAAAGTTCGCAAATTAATTTGATATACAGCATTCCAAATACAGCTGGATAGAAGTCTGTAGCAATTGTTTTCCACGAGTGTGTGTGTTCGGGGGGGGGGGGGTCCGGAAAAAATCTACGCACTATAAAGCTATGCTACACCTAAACCATCAGATCTATTTTCCAATAAAAGGTTTTTTCCGTATCAGTCCCGAACAGATGTAAAGTCCCAGCCGATATATCACTCCTCCGTGGCACCTAACCCACCTCTGATGTTTTGGAGGTCCGTGTTTGATCTGCTCCTCTTTGTTTTGTTTTATGGACTTTGATATTGAATGCGGTTTGTTATCTCCATATCATTACATGTATAAGAATATTAAAACAAATAAACCCTGATATTTTTCATTAGAAAACTACATGCTTATCGGAGATAATAACTCATAAATTTGCTATGAATGTACTATTAGTCAAAGTAGGCAGATCACTGTGTAAATGTGAACGAGCCTACGTGGATATTCACTAATTTAAGACTAGAAATTGTCTCTAATCGAATTTCCGTTTGAACCACACGCATATGGTCCACGTATTGCAGGCCTTTTTTAAAGGACAGCAACTTGTTTTAATTTCTTAGTTGTTGCATACTGCAGAACATTTAAACAAGATTTTTGTGTTCCTTGTAAGCTCTTATCCTTCAAAATATTTTGATTTAGTCTTTAACACCCCCTTTTTAATTGAACATGTTTTTTTTAATATGTCTGATTACTAATATTCCGGCATGAGCATCCCATAGGCGCTTGCGTCAAGGATACTGTATTTTTTCTATATAATGTATTGTCGAGGAAATTCGAACTATACTAATATTTTTTTCAGTGCACAGTGTTAATGTTTAGTTTTTCGTAAATCTATATGCTTCATATACGTCCGAATGTCACGGAAATTTGATTTTATGCACGCTTTAAGAATGACATATCCTACTGTATAGTAAAAAGTTTCTTTTTAGTATACAGTGGGATATGTCATTTTTATAGCGTATATGAAGCAGATATATATTTTTGTTGTTGTTTAGCAAATTAGGCATGTAAATTTATGAATGAAAAGTTTTATCATTGGATATTTAAATATTTGTTAGCTTGTCTTTAATTTTTACAAACTTTCGAAAATGACAATTAATTTAAAGATGGCATCAATCTCAGAAGATACAGTCCCTGAAACATTTTACTTTCCCACCTGAACGGTGAACGAACGCTGAACGAACGCAGAGCGAACGGTGAGTGAACGATGTGCGAACGCTGAACGCAACTTGGTGAACGATGTGTGAACGGTGAACGCAGAACGCGTATGGAGCACAAACGCGAGCGCAAAGTGAACGGTGAACGAACGGTGAACGCAAGAAGAACGATTTATTCGGAATGCCTCCGATCTTTTCTTTGCATTGAAATTATTCTATCAATCTATTCTTATTTCAGGTGCTAAAATATAGATAAAAAAGAAGATAAAGAAATGAATTATGAAAACATTTTTTTTTCACATACATGAATGATGATTTAAATCGATATTTTATCAACACAGTTTTTATTGCCATAAAACATATGTATTTGTTATTGGACGCGTAGAGTAGAAATATAGAATTAGTCTCCTTATATAGTAAATATGCTTAATCTTTTAACTAATAAAATAATGTGGACTTTGGAAGATAAACTACTTATAGAATGAATTAATTACATTGTGCCACGGTTGTAAAACAACCATATTTCCGTGCCAAGTCAAGTCCGAGTGAAATAATGGATTTTTTTTAAATTTACATATTCATTTAATGTTTGTTGACGTATTGAATAAATAATAAATACACTCATATTTTAAAATTTAAATGCAAAATATTAAATATTTGTGTGTCATATTTTATTTTTTTTCATGATTATTTTATTTCCCGACCGTGATTATACTCAAAAAAGATGATGGAAAGAGCCTTTCAAATTATTTGTACATGTAATATATTAGATTTTCAAAACAAAAAAAGTAATATTTGATTGAACAGACAAATATACGAGAGAGAGAGAGAGAGAGAGATAACCCCCTCCATTCTCAGATATCTGTTGTATCAAACAAAAAATCTTATTTTCCCTAAAATTTCCAGGCAGTAAAAGTAATCATTTTCTTAAGATTAACAAATACATTTGACAGTAATTACCTGCTTTTATTTTCCTTCTTCAAGTTCACACATTTCACAAGAAGCCCACGTGCTTGTCCTTTCAATCAAAATCATTCGACACAATGGAGGTGTGGAAATCTCAGTTGACCGAACATGCCGAAGGCAAAGAGTCACTTAGTATTTCCAAGAAGTTTTAACATTTTTCTCTATCAGTTCTGAAGGACAAAAATAATAAAAAAATATTGGGAATATATACTTGGAAGGATTAAGTTTGAAAATGAATTTTAAACACATACTCCCTGCCAATTTAAAATAACACTTTCGGCAAGTGTATATTTTGAAACATTTCAGTTTAATGACTGTTTTCATGTTTGTTTTAAGACAGAATTTTTTGAGTTATAATACGCATTAAATATTAATTAAAATATACTGAAAATACTTACTAAGAAATCGATTTCGGGAGAAAAGGCGGGGGAGGGGGGGGGGGGCTCTTATTCATACAGAATGGCAAACTTATATTTAGTTACGGGGAAGGAAGGAATTTTCCCTCTCTAATAATAGACTTTATATACGTAAAGAAAGTATAAAAAATTCTAATGTATTAGATTTTAAACAATTTTTTTTAAAAAATCATGATCAGTCTAGTTCGCTCTAAAAATATTTAATTAACTGAATATCAGCACAGTACTGATTATAATTCTCAGAACTAGTTCTAGCATCGTTCTACATACATAATGTGCTTGTGACAATGTTTATTTTCCAGAGAAATTTCATGAATAAAGTAACAGCTAAGTTATAATAATAAAAATATAAATTTCATAGATAATTTTTGCCATGAAATAATGATTCTTCAAAAACGATATCTTAGTTATTAAATAAAAAAAGACGTGTAAATCCATACCATCAAAAAGATAAGTCCTTTCACTTCGGAGTTCCGAATTACAATAAAGACTGAACGATAAGTGAACGATGAACGCAAGGTGAACGCAAAGTAAACGGAATGAAGAGCAAACGGTGAACGGTGAACGCAAAGCTGTGAACAGAGAGCGAATGGTGAACGCACGCTGACCGAACGGTGAACGAACGATGAGCGAACGGAAAAATGGGAAACTAGAACGTTTCAGGGACTGTACGATTTGTACTGTAACCATTTATTTTGATTTGTTTAAACGGGATTGAATGAAATTAAATGTGCGATGGAAACTCCAGAGTTTTTCAGTTTGCAAATCGCACAGTGTGGAGTGGAATGGAGGGGTAGTGAGTTGTAATTAGGCATCTTGCAAACATTGCACCCTAGTCGCCTAGAGGACATATCCCCGCTGTTTGGTAAAATAAACAATTATATATTTTTCAAAGATATATTCAATTCAGCATTGATTACATATACGGCAATTATGCCTATCTTCTTAATACACACTGGACAGATCCTGGTTGCACTTGGAGAGCTTCAAGTCATGGCTACCATATTTGGGAATAAAAATGCTCCTCTAGAAAACAGCTGAGGTTCTATCGATGGTACTATTCCTCCAGTGTGTCGTCCAGCCCACAAGAGGATTGTTTACTATTGAAATCTCAAAGTGTCATGGACCCTAATTGAATAGTTTTCAATTTTTATATCCAAGTGGAAGAAAGTCGACACAATGCTGGTTTGCTGAGAGAGAGAGAGAGAGAGAGAGAGAGAGAGAGAGAGAGAGATACATGTATGAACAGAAATATTACAAATCCGACTAATGAGGATTGTTGTGTTTTCGGGGATCCAGCATATCCCTTGACACCAGAAATCATGACACCTTTTAAAGGTGCCATTCTTTCTGCCAACCAAGCAAGATTAAACAAACGACTTTCAGTGGTTGGAATTTGTGTTGAGTGGGGAATTGGATAACTGACTGCAAGAAAAACCACAAACTCTATCTCCATCCTGTTGGGGAATACTATAAAGAAGCAGTCTTACTGACGAATTTTCACACATAGCAAAATAGGTTTGACGAATTTTCACACTTGCTTGTATAGAATAGCAAAACAGGTTTGTTTTTCGGTCTGAAACCACCATCCTTTGAAAATATCTACATCATTGACTATTGTTAGATATTATCTGAATATTTAAGAAAAATTAAGCGAATTTGAAAGTATAATTGACTTTTTTTTTTCTTAGAAATATCTGAAAATTAACATCATATACCCCCGCTTTTGATGTTCTTTCCTAAATATTTAAGATGACTTTGACCTATTTGCTTAAATTCAGAAAAAGTTTAAGATTTTCAAATAATTTTCTAGCTTATTAAATTTTCAATGCCAGAAAAATCAAATTTTATTAGTGCATAAAGTTCAAATAACTGATTGTGCGAAGCAATTTGAAACTTTTTATAGTCACAATTTACTTAGAGTTCATTTTGTTTCATGCTTCAAGTGGATGAAAATATTGGAGGGAAAACGTCAAAGATGTCATTTTTAATTAAGGCAATTAAGATTTAATGATCGAATGTTTTTCCTTTAAGTTTTAGCTCATCGCCTCAAAGTTTAACCTACCCTTTCTTTTATTCCCTCTCTTTATTTGGATATTTTGTCAGCAAGTACTCCATTATAATTATTGAGGACATTCTTTTTTAGGGGGGACTTTAATATTCCTCTAAATGGATTAAAAACATGCATCAGTACAAAAAATAGAAAATATACATATATGGGGGGAATATTTGCAATCTTATAAGTAGAGGTTACATCGAAGATGCCGAGTAGTATTGATTATATATCGTTTTCATGGGAGATTTCCACGCCCCATGAAAACGATATAACCAATAGTAACCAACAGTACGAGGCAATCTATGATGTAAGGAATTTGTCGCATGTCTGATGACGTAAATTTCATTGAGAGTGTCAAAATTCAATTTAAAAAAAATATTGACCTGATTTCTGCGTCCTGTTGTGATATGTGAAGGGGCATGGAAAGTATTATCACATATGTGATGTGGGATATATCACCACAGAAAGATCAAAGAAAATCACCGCAGATATGCGACAATCATGAATTAATAGATGCTTAAACAAACGCATATTCATATGAAAAAAGCATTATCTTTACCTCATTAACCACATGCCAAGAAAACCTACACATTCTATCCGGAGAGCGAACTCAATAAAAGCCGAATTAACGTTAATCGGTGATTCCCTCCCGGGAGATGTGCGCGAGGCAATAAATGTCAGCAGTTTTGAGTGAGGGATCTTAAGTTTTACTGGGTTTAAAACATAGGTACATAACTAATTATTTGGAAGCATTTGCACCCCCTCTTTTTTTTGGGGGGGGGGGTCATCTAAATCAAATGCTGTAAAAAAAAAAAAGAAAAAAAAGGTAAATTAAAGAAAAAGAAGTGAAAAATTATTAATTACAGTAAACTAATTCTTCGGTAGAAATAAGCTCTGTTTCAATTTTTTACGTATTTCCATATATTTTTTTCCCTTAGCATACATTAACGTAAGGTACGGTGAACTTGGTAGTTGTGGAAGTACCGTGCCTCGAATTATGGGGAAAAGGGTACCAAATTCCCGGACGTTGATATCATTTCCCGGTTAAACAAGAGGGGAGAGGAGTACAAAATAGGTAGAGGTATCACACCGGTAATTGACCAATCAAAATGAACTAAGTCAAATGTAGGTCCATACTTATAAAATTGACTTTCCTTTCTTTTGAGACGTTTTTCTATCTTTCTTCCAAGCCATTTTTACAACTTTGGAACCTGTGCCTAGTAAATTTTATGTACTTTTTGAACAAATAAAGGTTATTGACAGGAACTATTTTTTCCGGGGATAGTAGGATACTTCCTGCGTTGCACTCGGGATGTTCATAAACACATGCATTGAAGACACGTGGATTTGAGGGTAGCCCTGTTTGCATATGGAAGAAGTCAGAAAATGTCGTGTAGGTACCGTTTTGTGTGTGAGGGTGTGTCAGCAAGTGTGACAGGTAATGTTTAACATCTCTAGCCTCACTTGTTCAAAAGTCATAGTCGAGGATAAATTTTTGAAAGGTAGGTCAAACTCCAAGGTGAAAGGTTCTGAGTTGTTGGTTTCTTAAGAAAGGTCTTGTCACAAGTAATGCATATGTAAAAGATGAAAAGCCTAACCCTAACCGTTCAAAAGTTATGGCCAAGGTTAAAGTTCTTTAAAAGAGGTTAACTCCAAATTCAAGGTCAAAGGGTTAAAGTTCCTGGTATCCAATGAAAGGTCTTCTCACAAGGATTACATATCTAAAGTATAAGAGCCCTAGCCCTAATCGTTTAAAAGTTATGGTCAAGGTTAAAGTTTTTCCATAAGTACGTAAATATCCAAGGTCAAAAGGTCAAAGTTGTAGGTATCCAATGAAAGGTCTTGCCAAAAAAAATACATATGTCAGATATGAAAGTCCTAGTACTTACCATTCAAAAGTAATGGCCAAAGTAAAAGTTTGGACTTTTTGTGTAAAAGTGGGTCAAACTCCAAGGTCAAAAGGTCAAATTTGGTGGTACCCAAAGAAATGTCTTGTTCCAAATAAACCGATAAATTCACATATTCAGAATATTTATTTTGCTCCAAGTGTGGTCTAAATTTGTTAATTTATAGATTTTGAAATTATTTATGAGTTAATAATGTTAACGAGTGTGATGGCAAGGTATTTTAAGCTGTTCTAATATTTTCATGCATTTCTCTCAACCCGCTACATCCAAATCAGGCCGTTGTGTGGTCAAGATTATTTATTTTAGAGGAAATCTGGACTAATTTTCTATGCTCCATTAAACACGAACGAACAGCAATGACGGCCAAAGATGCCATAATTTCTCATTTTCCGTCTAAACTCAAAAAATAGAACCTTAAGTTAGTTCTTAGACTACAATATTTTTAAGTTCAAAATTTATTTTACTGCAATTAAAATAAGTTTTTTCCTTGTCAGTATGTTGCTATTTTCCTGATCTATAATGAATATTTAATGTATTTACCAAGTTTCATAAAAATCCGTCTCAAGATAGGAAAAATATTGGCAACACTCTGTGACAGGGGGGGGGGTGTTCGCGGTGAACACGGATTTCTAAAAATATGGCAAAAGTTGAACTGCATGTAATGATCGCGTTAAACTTTTGTTGTTTTTTTTCGTTACGTGGACCCTTACGCCCACGCAGTAAATATATAAGCGAGGTTAAACCGGATGTCATGGGCAAACTTATAGATACGCATGCGCGAGAATGCTAGAGAGTTTGCGCTTTAGACAATTTGCTCGTAGAATAATTCACCCATGTCAAATTAGAATTTGCCATTCATTGACAAATCTTGCTTTTTAATCTGCATATCGAATTTATATATTTATTCACTGATTCGAATTTCTCTCATACATATACTTTTATGTAGAATGTAAACATTGATTCTATGGCACAAGCATAAAAAAAAATAGGAAGAACTTGCAGTATATGCTGTAGTTAACTTATCATAGCTTTTAAAGATAGAATAAGTCTTCATCGGCATTAGTTTTATGGATCAAGGTTCGCAAAATAATTTGATATACAGCATTCCAAATACAGCTTAATAGAATCTGTAGCAATGATTTTTCACGGGTGTGTGTGTATGGAGGGGGGTCCGGAAAAAAATCAACGCACTATAAAGCTATGCTACACCTAAACCATCAGATATATCAAACCATCCGATATATCACTCCTCCGTGGCACCTAACCCACCTCTTATGTGTTTGCTCTGCTCCTATTTTGTATTGTGTACTCGTAATATTTTTTTTAGTGTACAGTGTTAATTTTTAGTTTTTTTGTAAACCTAACTGCTTCAAATACACCAGAATGTGTCGGAAATTTGATTTTATCCACGCTTTAAAAATGACATATCCCACTATATACTAAAAAGTTTTTTTAGTATACAGTTGGATATGTCATTTTTAAAGCGTATATATGAATCAGGTAGGTTTACAAAAAACTAGAAATTAACACTGTGCACTGAAAAAAATGTTACGAGTTTAGTTCCAATTCCTTGACAATACATTATATAGAAAAAATACAGTATCCTTGACCCATGCGCCTTTGGAGCATCCCTGAAAATAATAATTAGAGAGGTTTAGCAAACCAATGCGTTTGTGTACCTTTTTACGTGTGTATAACAAGTTGGAGTTACACGTACATGTTTATATTATTTCTTGTTGTTGTTGTTGAGCAAATAAGGCGTGTACATTCCGATGAAAAGTTTTATCATTGGGTATTTTAAATATTTGTTAGCTTATCTTTAATTTTTACAAACTTTCGAAAATGACACTTAATTTAAAGATGGCATCAATTTCAGAAGATATTATTTTTATTGTTACCATTTATTTTGATTTGTTTAAACGGGATTGAATGAAATTAAATGTGCGATGGAAACTCCAGAGGTTTTTTTTTGGTTTGCAAATCGCACAGTGTGGAGTGGAATGGAGGGGTAGTGAGTTGTAATTAGGCATCTTGCAAACATTGTACCCTAATCGCCTCGAGGATATATTCCCTCAATTTAGTAAAATAAACCATAGATTTTTCAAAGAAATATTCAATACAGCATTGATTACATATACGGCAATTATGCCTATCTTCTCAATACACTGGACAGACTTGGTTGCACTTGGAGAGCTTCAAGTTATGGCTACCACTTTTGGGGATAAAAATGCTCCTCTAAAAAACTGCTGAGGATCTATCGATGGTACTGTTCCTCCAAAATGTCGTCCAGCCCACAACAAGAGAATTGTTTACAATGGCCATAAACGTGGCCATGTCTTAAAATTAAATCTCAAAGTGTCGTTGATCCTAATTGAATAGCTTTCCACTTTTATATCCAAGTGGAAGGAAGTCGACATGATGCTGGTTTGCTGAGAGAGAGAGAGAGGGAGAGATACATGTATGAACAGAAATATTACAACGCCTATTAATGAGGATTGTTGTGTTTTCGGGGATCCAGCATATCCCTTGACACCAGAAATCATGACACCTTTTAAAGGTGCCATTCTTTCTGCCAACCAAGCAAGATTAAACAAGCACCTTTCAGTGATTGGAATTTGTGTTGAGTGGGGAATTGGATAACTGACTGCAAGAAAAACCACAAACTCTACCTTCATCCTGTTGGGAAACACTATAAAGTAACAGTCTTACTGACAAATTTTCACACATAGCAAAACAGATTTGACGAATTTTCACACATGCTTGTAAAGAATAGCAAAACAGGTTTGTTTTTTTTGGTTTGAAACAACCATCCTTTGAAAATATCTACATCATTGACTATTGTTAAATATTCTGATTCTAATTTAAGAGACGTGCGGCAAGGACACATGAACAAGAACAAACTTACAGACCTTTGATCCTGAGCTTTTGAGCGGATTTTGGTCATGTCCTTTATTTATAAAGTTCTGCGTCAATTTAAGTTCTAACATTAAATCTGATTTCTACAATGCGAATTGAACTGCACACCCCTGCTATTGTGTTTGGAACCTTTTTTTTTCGGTGTTCTGCAAATTATAAAACCCGATGAGTTCAGAGTAGCTCTGACAGTAGCTCTGGTGAGAGTTAGCGAGACTTCAGCGAGATAGGGTAAATTTTTCACGGAAATGTGGCTAGGAAAAGACTAGCACGCGGAGACATCATGGTAAACAGAAAAGTTATGTTGCGTTTTAGTTTTCACCACCTATAATATCATTCTGATGATATGTACTTCAATAGATCTCTCTTGAATTCATTCAAGTTTAAATTATAAGTATTCTCTGTGATACAATTTTCTGCTGTCATGAATTAAAATTTCTTTTTGGACAAAAATTTTGTATGTGAACCGGGACTATGTTTTTTGGCGTCAGATTAGCAAATGGGGCACCAATGTGACTTTAACTGACAAATCAACTTAATGAGAATTGCATGATGGGTTATTACGAATACTACAGGAATTTTATGCCTGATAAATTTCTTTATTGTACCATCGGTGAATAGAATTGTCAGGTAGATTCCCTGGCCAACATACGTGATCACGAGTATAGTTATGTAAAAAAATGTTTTGTCCATTTAAATGCATAGGAGAAGCTGCTCGTTTTCCTTACCCTTGAAGTGCTGGTGTTCTGAACTTAATACTAACTACAAATATTATCATGTTACTAACAGCGTGACCGTTTGCCTTTTTGGGCGTGCTAAAATTTTGTGAGCTGATTTTCATTTTACTCATTGATTGGATGCTTTATTTCAATGGAATCAATAGTAATTAGCATATGAATCTCAGAATACAACAATATCGTGTGAGTACTGGCCAATCAAATTGAATGATTGTTCACCAGTGCGGCATTTGTACTCACCAGCAACACGTGGTCAGTCAAAGCCCGTTCTCTGTCCTCAAAAAAGCATGTATTATATTTGTTGTTGACATGATGGTTTTATATACGTATAAGAAAATTCACAGAATGGGATTGGTAAAGCTACTATGCTACTGTTGTAGTATGCAGCTATCAATATCATCATTAAAGGATGTAAAACTTGCTTTTTCCGACCACACGTAACTGTTGTTTACTGCATGCTAGTAAACGTGTGATTCAATACGATTGGTCAGTATTGTCAGTGATATTGTTGGGTGCTATGTTTCATATGCAAACTATTATTGATTCCATTGAAATCAAACATCCAATCGATGAGTGAAATGATAATCGGCACACAAAAGTTTAGCACGCCCCTTCAAACAAAATGTCACACTGTTTGTAAAACGGAAATACATTTTATAAAACATATTTTTCTCTAGTTAACAACAAATTAAAAATGCCCGTGAGCCCCGTAATATCGTTCATAGTTTCTAATGTTTGTATTTTGTTCACAAGATTTTTTTTTTTATTTTGCACTCCATTGACATGATCATAAATTGACCTGAACCACGTGTTCGAAGTAACATGTACACATGTATTTGGCGTAAACGTATTCAATCAACAATTGGTCAGTTGTTCGTGGTACGATCCTCTGTGCGCATTAATAGCAATAGCCATATAAGGCAAACAAAGGTTTGTCAGTGTAGATGATATTACACATTTTTTACCGGTGTATCGGTCGCTATTGAGCTGTAACTTTTGCAGTAAATTATGATAACATGTATTAGTTTTTATTTACCCCCCCCCCCCTTTAGCCAACCATTTCTGTTGAAAATCATGAAAGTCTTTCAGAAAGGTCTGGAAACACATTTTTTCACGGGAAACGTTTTCAGAAGAAACAGACTATAGCAATTTCCTGTTTACTTCCAATTTTATTTATAAAACCGGTTCTACCCTATAACCTTTGAATAGGTAAACCTAAAACACGTGTCTTGAATTTAAATCACAATTACATAAGGAGGGTGTACATTCAATGAAAACAGCGATTAAATTCCATTCAAGTGGAATCAAGCTAGGAACTATATTTTGTGACGAAAGTTTTTTTTAGAAGAAAATGATCATTTTTTTCCCTTTCAAACTATAACATGACTGTTAATTTTAGATTCTTGTTTTCCCATACTAGTTGCAAACAAAGCTGTTTATTATAATGAAATGTGTTATGCTGGTTCTGAAGTATTTATTGAATTAATTCTTATGAATTCTTTCAACGAAGTGTGTCAAATATTGTAAATATTTTCTGAATATTCAATAAAAATTAAGCGAATTTTAAAGTAAAATTGACTCTTTTTTTTTTTTTAGAAAAATCTGAAAATTAACATCATATACCCCCACTTTTGATGTTCTTTTCTAAATATTTAAGATGACTTTGACCTATTTGCTTAAATTCAGAAAAAGTTTAAGACTTTCAAATAATTTTCTAGCTTATTAAATTTCCAAAACCAGAAAAATCAAATTTTATTAGTACATAAAGTTCAAATAATTGATTGTGCGAAGCAATTTGAAACTTTTTCTTAATCGCAATTTAAAGTGTCTTTTTTAAATAGACTTAGAGTTCATTTTGTTTCATGCTTCAAGTGGATAAAAATATTGGAGGGAAAACGTCGAAGATGTAATTTTTAATTAAGGCAAGTAAGATTTAATTAAGATTTATAAATTTCAGTGCAAAAAGGTCATATTAAATATACTGTAGCGCCAAATGAAGTATATTGAACCCCATTTTATTTTAATTTGAATTCTAATTAAGCTTTGTATAAAGAAACTAAAAATAAACTTTGCAAAAAAAAGTTTAAGACTTTGAATATCAGGATCCAACGTCGTGAAGGCATATGTATGATTTTAATGAATTCATATTTATTAATCTTTAAATTGATATTTGTTGAATAAACATTGAAATTTGTTATACACGAAATTTATTTTTGATTAAAAACATTTTAGAGAAGCCGTACATATGGGCATTTTTGTTTGTTTGTTTTTGTTTGTTTTTTTTTTTTCGATTCCACTCTTTCCCTCCGTTCTTCTCTCTCGAACTCGAATCTTTTTCCTTTAAGTTTTAGCTCATCGCCTCACAGTTTAACCTACCCTTTCTTTTATTCCCTCTCTTTATTTGGTTATTTTGTCAGCAAGTACTCCATAATAATTGTTGTGGACATTCTTTTTTAGGGGGGACTTCAATATTCCTCTAAATGGATTAAAAACATGCATCAATTCCCTTACTATAATCAGAGATAGAGCTATCAAATGTTTTTCCTTGCTAATTTTCAAATTAATTGAAACTAAAAACAACCCATTCTTTTTAATCTTGATTCTAAAGCCCTTTCTGTTTTGAAATTGATGATTTGGATGAAGTTTGAATGATGGGAAACACAAATTAAATACGTACAACTAGTTATAACTATAGCATTTCCCTTTACCTTTGCTCAAATTTTCAAGGGCACTTTTCGTTTATCCTTGCCACTCGGCAAACCTCGGCTGATTTCGTGGACTAATCAGTGAGGTACGAATCGGCCGAGGTGTGCCGAGTGTACTTCCTCTGCTTCAGGATAAAACGTACGCTCAATTAGGATCTAGGTCCCCTGCTCAGTTGGATAAAACGTACGCTCAATTAGGACCTTAGGTCCCCTGCTCAGTTCACGACTATCGGGCCTGTTTACCCCGCTTACGAAATATAGTGCTTTGCATACGTAAAGTGAAAATAGAATAAATTGTAATACTATGAAGCCTTTTAAGACAGTGTCTAACCTCTGATCTCCTTACTAATAGTAAGCGACTCAGAGTAAACGAAGTCCAGTGTCTGCATTCGCAGATCTCTAACAAGCAGGAGAAGATGAAGATCTTGCCCCCTACCACCCCTTACTTCTTCATTTTGCTCGGACTTTTCACCAATGCTTTAACACAATGGAATACTTATTTGTTAAATTATTTAATGTCTTCCTTGTCTTCCTTATGAGGTCATGCTTCAATAAGCGACCTCATCACTTAACACATTTTAGTAAACCCCTGATTTTATTTATCTTACAAAGAAGATGTACCCTCTGTATTGCGAAGTTTGGGGCTGCATGGAGTTCTCCCCCCC
>PRKT01000609.1:90961-121562 GCA_003671525.1 Saccostrea glomerata | reverse complement strand
CCCCCCCCCCCCCCCAATTTCCTTGGAATTAACACATCAAATTCATAAACCATTCAAAACTACATTTAAAACAAAGAAAAAAAACTTTAAAAAATGTACCAATTGTTATTTACTTTTAAGATACATATACTGTATTTGAAGACAAGCAAGTTAACTAATCCTCCAAATTCCAATTACATACATTTAAAGAATTCGGAAAAATCGTGCCCCCCTACTGATATACATTATAAGGTTATCTCTGGTCCCCCTACTGAAGTATTGTACAATATAAGGTGACCACTGGTCCCCCCGCTGGTGTACAATATAAGGTGACCACTGGTCCCCTTACTGATGTACAATATTGGGTAATCTTTGTTTCCTCTACTGATGTACAGTGCAATATTAGGTGACCACTGGTCCCCGGGAGTACTTATGTACAATATAAGGTGACATATTGTCCCCTGAAAGGTTTTCAATATAAGGTATCTTCATGTCCCCCTAATGATGTGCAACAAAAGGTTATCTTTGGCCCCCTAATAATTTAAAATGTAAGGTGACCTATGATCCCTCTAATGAGGTACCATATAAGGTGACCACTGGTCTCCATACTAATGATAAAATAAGGGTACCTACTATCCCCCTAATTTCTTTCACGTTTCTGCTAATATATATATTAGAAAGCAGATCTGTATAAAGTTATAAATATGATTATTTTGGAGTAAAACAAAGAAAACTGCCTATCATATAAAATTCAATCAATATACAAGGTGACCTGATGTCTCCGTATACATGTATCGATGAATTTACTTTTGTGCCTTTAATGCCTTAAGCCTTCCTAAAATGATTTATTACTACGCAAAATGAAGAACTATTTCCGGGGGACCTGAGGTCCTATAGTTGAGCGTACGTTTTATCCTTTTTTCGATCATCTGCAGAACTCTTCATTTTCTCACTTTTTTATTCCTTCTTCTTCCTCTTTCAATCCTTAAATGCCGTCCAATAATATTGATTTCTCATCATATTCTGCAAGAACTCCTGATCTAAGTTATAGAAAAATGATACTTAATCTAAAAATATATGTAAAGCCATGAATTAATCAATAAATACTATTATTTGATTCTGGTCATTGTTTAGGAGCAAGGTAGAGAAATTAAAAACAAACAATGGTATTGTTCAAAATTTATGCTTCATCGTAGTATGGAATTCTTAAATAAAATACAAGGGTCGTTCAATAAGTACTGCAATACACAGTATATCATAGTAAATGTTGAGGCATTTAATTCTATTTTTTCATATTTGAAAAGTTCTCTTTAAGATCTCCGAAACACAGAAAATCCCAAGAATTTTTAAACGCACAGAAATTCATGTTTAAAATACCATGGTCACTACACTGAGCTGAAAATTGTTTATAAATGATCTCTGCCAAGAAGATGAAAATAAGAGCGTATTTGAAAATTGCGCTTTTTACATAAATTGCCGCAAATCTAATATTTAATATATGATTTTTATATGTAGAAAAAACATCTTTAACATAATTAGAACTGTATACTTTTTAGATGGATTCAATTATTTAGAAGAAAAACACGAGAGTTCAAATATAACAGTCAATTTGGTCAATTGAAAGTAGTGGGGACAGCATAAAATATCGACTTTATATGCCACATTTAAAATTTATGGAAGAACATTGTTAACATACTAAACATTTAATTGTCACAGTATTTTGTAGAATTCTGACAAAGGAAAAACATATAACGATATTTATGGCACGCCAAATTCACAAAAATGAGATAAACCTAGTTTCACATTTGATAAACTAGGTTTATTGACTGTAAACTATAGTTTACAAACCGTAAACTATAGTTAACGATTCGTTAAGTATAGTTTTCATCTGTAAAACTATATTTAACGGTTGTTAACTATAGTTTACGAATGATAATCTAAGTTTATCTGTCTGTAATAAGCGTTAGCAATAGATTTTTTTGATAAACATAGATTCACGTTTGTAAACTATAGTTTACAATCGTAAACTATAGTTAAGAGTTGTTAATCATAGTTTCACAAATCGTGAAACTATGTTTATCAGATCGTTAACTATAGTTAACGGTTTGTAAACTATAGTTTACAAATCGTGAAACTGTCTTTATCAGATAATCTATGTTTTGCAATCGCAAATGATATTTTTCGGTGTTAAGTATAGTTTACAGGTGTGAAACATAGATTATCGCGTTAACTATGGTTTACAGATGTGAAATATAGATTAACGTTGTTAACTATAGTTTACAGTCCGTAAACTATAGTTTACAACCGATAAACCTAGTTTATCGATTGTGAAACTATGATTATCTCATTTTTGTTAATTTGGCGTGCCATAGATATTTCAATCCGATAGGTGCCCTATTTTCTCACAAATTTCAAAGAAAGAACATTGAATTTCGTTAAATGTACAAACGGTTTATTTAAAAACAAACGTTCAAACAAAATTGAAGATTCCAAAAACTCGGTTAATGTATGACGAAACATGGGTACCCTTTTTATATCTATAAAATAAGATAAGTGATAAAAATGTGGAATAAAAGAAAAGGGTGTCATTTAATTATGATAAAGAAAAGCAATGGCTCATAACATGTTTTATTAGTGTTCGTGTATTTAAAGAGGTATTTAAAACATGTACATGAAAACATCAAAATGAAGGGCTAGCAATGGTAAGTTTTATCTTCAAATTGCACAAAGGAAAGTTGAACAGATTTCCTGCAATGGAAGTCCAAAATTTGGTGACCAGAGTATTTTTCTTGTGCCTGATAACGCAGTTGCATAATACGCTTAGAGAAATAATAAAATTTTGAAGAAAAGATAGTATACAAGACTTTTCAATCACCCATATTAGCTTGATCGCAGCCACTGTGAGATCTTTTTTGATTCCCACAACACATGAAAACAATCACAGGAAAATTGTACAATGTCAGATATGTCATGGGAAATGATATACATCAGTGTCTTTGGGGCATCCCTAAAGATGTTTTTGCTGAGGATTTCTGTTCATAGATACAAAGACCTAAGACACGCATATAGTATAACAGGAAATGCCTTGAGGGATTGAAACTATAATGAAATGTACTGTAGATTCCTATATATAAGCGTGGAATTAATTATCGCGTAATTTCTCGAGAAGCACTACACGCCAAATCAAAATACTCGCCTTTATTTTTATAGTGATGAAATCTATGTAAAATTTCCTGATCACACCTCCATTCGAGAATTATTTTTCTCGCGATCTGCCGTTGAAGAGCCCATTCGCGATAATAAGTACTCGCAAAAAAAAAGGAATCTATAGTATTACATACTTTTTTAACTTTTAGATGGCATGTTGCATTACTTATTGAACGACCCTCGTATATTCCTAAATCTGTCCCGATATATAGAGCCCTCTTTTTAGCTCTTCTGAGCCAAAGGCTCATAGAGCTAATGCCATGGCTATTTGTGCGGTGTGCATAAACTTTTTAGAATATGGACCATAACTCAAGAACCCCTGGCCATTCAGTGTCAAATTTGTCACAGGGTATCCTTGGCCAAAGGGCTACCATTTATACTAAAATAAGGGTTGGGACCCTTAAACAAGGGGAGATAATCCGGGAAAAAAACCAAAAGTACTGGTTGCCAAAAAATCTTCTTCTCCAGAACCACCAGGCAGATTTTCACCCAACTTATATACATGTACAAGGATCAGGATATGTCGAAGATTAAAATTTGCACGGGGAATTACCCTGGGGCAAAGGGCGTGGTCTCAAGGTCACTTCAAAGTTGACATGAATTTACACTTAATAAAAACTTTTATATTTTGCTTACTATAAGGACTAGGATCATCAAATCATGTAAGTTGAATCAGCTTAGGTCTTCACATCATGTTTACTCAAAAATAGGTCAAGGTGACCTACTTTTTAAATTTTTCGGGCATTTGTTTTTGAATTGATTTGATGGCATATTTTGGACACTTTAAGGTCTATAATCATCAAACTTTGTCAGTTGATGCATCTTAGGTCGTTGAACGTCAACTTAAAAGTACGTCACCGTGACCTACTTTTTGAATTTTATGACTAATCCTTTCTAAAACATTTAATCCATTATTTCATACAATGAGAAGTTTATATTCATCAAATCTTGTAAGTTGATGCATCTTGGGACCTTAAAACATAATTATGAAAAAAGTAGGTCACCGAGACCTACTTTTTCAATTTTGCAGGCATTTATTTTCAAATTGTTTAAAATGCATAATTTGATTACCTTTAGACCTACGGTCATCAAACTTTGTCAGTTGATGCGTTTTGAGACTTCAAAAAACGTCGACCAAAATGTAGGTCACGATGACCTTCTTTAAACATTTTATAGGATATTTATGTATCTTAGGTATTTATTTGTTAAGAATCATCAAACTTTGTGAGTTGATGCATCTTGGTTTTCGGAGAATGACGTCCAAAAAGTAGGTCACGGTGACCTACTTTTGACATTTCATGGCTTTATTTAAGAATCTCCAGGACTTATTGGCTTAGAATTATCAAACTTTGTCAGTTGATGCATCTTGGGTTTTCGGAGAATGTCGACCAAAATGTAGGTCACGGTGACCTACTTTTGAATATCTCAGGTACCTATTTGTATTTGCTTAGAATCATCAAACTTTATATTTTAGGTTTTCCAAGAATGTAGACAAAAAAGTACGTGAAGGTGACCTACAAGTAGGTCAAAGTGACCTATCTTTGAAATTTTATAGCTATATTTATTTAAGTATCTTAGGTATTTATTGGCTTAAAATCATCAAACTTTGTCAGTTGATGTCTCTGGGGTTTTCAAAAATCATCTGCTTAATATTAGGTCACACTGACCGACCTGTGACATTTTATGGCTATATTTATGTATCTTGGGTACTTATTGCCTAGGAGTCAGCTAACTTCGTCAATTGATGCGTCTTGGGTTTATGGAAAATATAGACAAAAAAGTAGGTCACATTGACCTACTTTTAAATATCTCAAATACTTATTGGCTAATAATCTTCAATCTTTGTCTATAAATACATCTTGAGTCCTCAGAAAACTTCAATCTTAAAGTAGGTCACTGTGACCTACTTATGATTTTTTATAGCTTTATTAAAATATCTTTAGTCCTAATTGGCTAAGAATCATCAAACTTTGTCAGTTGATGCAACTTGGGTCCTAAATACTCAGGATTAGAGGCTTCAAATAGAAGTGATAGATTGCACAATTAATCAGAAGAGCGATTCAAGGCCCTTGGGCCTCTTGTTTCTTTAACTTGGTCAACACCCCCCCCCCCCCCCCCCTCCCCAATCAGTACAGATCAAGCTCATTTTAATATTAGAATAATTTATTTAAAATGTCTTTTAAAGGGTCTAGGACAAAAAATGCCTCTCAGAAGCAATAAATCATCCCCCATGGAAAATCTTAGTTGTTTCTTCCCCTCAAATATGTTTCAAAAACTGAAGGAAAAAAATACAGTGAAACTTTAAATTATTTTAATTACACGCCCCCTCCCCGACACGGCTGTCCATAGATCTCTTTCAGGAATTTAAAAAATAAAATATTTATTATTAATATCACTAATTTGAACATGTGGATTTTAAACGAAAATGATTTTAAAAGTTGTCTTTAACTTGATTCATGAGTACATGCTTTGCTAGTTTGATAGTTAAGAGAAGTGTATTTGACACTTAATCAAATTTTTCTTTCAATGAGAAACATTTAGTTCTTTCTTTTATTATCTGCATTTTATCTTCTAGTTTTTGAAAACCATTATCTTTCTTCGAAACATAAAATACGAAAATATAAGCCACATGTTCATACTTACGTGTACTTAGTGATTTAACTATTTGATAAAGGTTCTTTGATAAAACGTGTAGATGCATGCATGTAGATTTCTTCATTAACAAGAATGTTGACGTAATTTACAGATCTCCGTGGGGAATCCCCTGCTACACGTACAAGTACGTATACACGTTGGTTTGCTTATGTCGAAATGCGCATCTGTTGAATGAAAATTGGACCAGTACATATGATTTCCATTTATGAGCCCTGGGCTGAGGCCTATGCTGGTGGATTAATAGTCCTCGGGGGTATCTACAGCCCATTAATAAGCTAATTACTTTGGTTCTCGTTTAAAAAAAAACGGATTTATATTTTATTGCTAAGGCAACATTTTGAATTTTATTTCAAATTTCAAGATTATTTCTCTCATGCATAGCTCATATTCTTCGAAGCATTTTGCTCCAG
This sequence comes from Saccostrea glomerata, assembly GCA_003671525.1. NCBI lineage: Eukaryota > Metazoa > Mollusca > Bivalvia > Ostreida > Ostreidae > Saccostrea > Saccostrea glomerata. The sequence goes on along the minus strand of PRKT01000609.1, from coordinate 115,311 downwards.
TCTTTGGCATTCCTTTTTTCAGCTCTGCGGAGTTTTTTTTTTAATAAAATACTATTATAGTAGTTCGGATTTCCAACGTTTCGGCATGAGCCTTACTGAAGAGACAGAACTATTCGAAATGCGAATCTGGTGCTTTAAAATTCATATATGATTTACTGCATATGTAAAGTCTTTTGCTTCAATACAAAAAATGTAATATTTTACTTACATATACATGTACATGTAACAATTTGCAGCAATTAAAATAACATCATTATAAAATTGCTGACAAAGCTTTGATTAAATGTAGGGTCGCAGGTAATTAGAGCACTGGACATTCAAGTGAAAGATCAATAAGCCAACAATTAAGTATTGGGGGATATATGACAAATTATTTTACACCATAAGCATCATTTGTGCTAAGTAAATTCAGAACAATTGTTTAATATACACACTTTAGTATATATTTCAATGTTGTATTTTAGAATTCTTAGTTTCATTACAGATAGCTTCATCATGTTTATAAGAAAAGTAACTGAGTATATATTTGATGGATGATTTCCATGATCCATGGTCTCTTGTTAACTTGTAGGTTGTTTCACAATATCAAAAGACCAAGGAAGAAAATTTAACAACGAAATAAAGCCAATATACCTATTGTTAACATACCATTATGAATAAATCATTCCCAACACAGGTAGAACGACAAGAGTGTCCTAAGTGTAAGAGCAATGCAGAATACTACTGCAAGACATGTAAACAAGATTTATGTGTACCCTGTAAGGAGGAACATGTGATAGACTTTGACACCAAACACCACAATGTGGTGATTTATCGCTTGAAGGATGGGGACATGATGTTACTAGAGACTTGTGAGAGACATCCAGATGTGATCAGTGAAATGTGGTGCCTGGTGTGTAAGCTTCCTTTCTGTTCTAACTGTGTAGAGCATTCAGGACATGATGTAGAGAATATAATATCGGTGTATAACAATCAGAAGAAACAACACCAGGGAATAATCATTCATATAAAAAGTGAGGTTATGCTGCATAATCGTGGTATCAAGGCAGGCATCAACTCTGATTTCAAATCCTGTCAAACTGAAATCTCCAAATTCCAGAAACATATGATTATCAAAGCTGAAACGCTGAGGAATCAGATACTTATAGTACTGGAAGATGTTATAAAGTATACCAGGGTGAAACTAAGATGTTACTTAAACTCTAGACTGAAACAACAAAGGAACTACATTAGCTCCATACAAAAACTTGTTCATAGATCTGAACAGTTAGAAAACAGAGTGATACCGTTTCTTTTTTTCTTTAAGAAAACCAGTATTTTCAAAATAAATGACACTCCAAGTACATTGATAGTTAAAGTTCACTCTCCAAGCGACGAAATCAACAAAGATGATGTTTTAAGTTGCTTGGGAGGAATCCAAATCACAGAGACCAGAAAAAGAGAGGTAAGAAATGAACAGCTATTGAGAATGATGTCTCCACCAGTGTTACAGAAATCTTTCAAAGTGAAGTCTACATTGGTTCGAGATACTATTCGTCATATCTCTTGTGTGACATCAGACAGAGCCTGGGTCAGCAGTTGGAACAGTTTAAAATTGACGGATACAATGGGTGGAAATTTATTTTTTCTAAAGGATAAATGTAATAAAAGTGGTGTACACACAGTGACTAGAAAAGGCAACCTCGTCTACATAGATAAGTATTATAACATCATGAAGCTCTCATTAAACAATGAAACAAAGTCTACATTGATGAGAATAGCAGCACCTTGGAAACCATGCTGTCTCTATTGCTCTCACTTAAATGGAGATTTTCTTATTGGAATGTACAAAGAGGATTTTTGGATGATGAATCCGGATAAATATATAATCAAAGTGGCTCGGTACAACAGTAAAGGACAAAAACTCAAACATGATCCAGGTCAGGGACTGTATATTAATCCCAGATATATCACAGAAAACCAAAATGGAGATGTAATTGTTTCTGACTTAATAAATAAAGTTACTGAGTTAGGTACTGTAGTGGTAACAGACTCTTATGGAGCACATCGCTTCTCCTACACGGGAAATCCACAAGGGTCTGTCTTTAGACCACAAGGAATTTGTACAGATGCACTGTCGCACATCCTTGTGTGTGATATTTACACAGAAACAGTACAGATGATAGACAAGGATGGTCATTTCTTAGCAGTGATACTAACAAAAAAACAAGGGTTGGAATGTCCATACGGCCTCAGTTATGATCACAAATCTCATCTTCTCTGGGTAGGATATATGGGGTACACTACAGTTCGCTTATACAGACATATACAAAGACATGAACATCTTACAAATAATTAAAAAGGTAAATAAGGTATTATATACAGGCGTCGCGCAAAGTATTGGGGTTTTAAATTGCGTAACTTGTAACACTGTAAACGACGGGCGTTAGAATTTTTAGCCGTTTCATCATTTTTGGCTACATGGATTTTTCTGTCATTTTGTACCAATCTTCTATAACGTCCTGTGATGATGTCACACAGAATTCATTAATAAATTTCCAATATACTAACCGATTCTGACTGTTCGTAAAATTGGAAGCATTTTGTAATATGCTGTGATTGTGTTGAGTAACAACAAAAGATGGAATGTTTGGTAAATTTTTTTTTACTATATAACAGGTTCTTTTCGTAAAACTTAAGTGATTAATGAAAAGCGCAAATCAAGGAGTAGTCAAATGTTTCTTTAAAAATTTATACGCAAGTAACTGGAGAGATTGATAGAGCGATTTTGATGTCTAGTAGGTTTTATTACTATGACATAAATATACGTATGATGGTATTTAATGGGACGTACATAATAAATGTTAGCTGTATTTTCTTTTTAATGGAAAAGGTTTTTACAGATAAAATTTTATTTTTTGAATTTGCATATGAATAAAATGTTGCATTTAAAAAAAAACTAAAGAATTAGACATTGTATTTAGGAAAACAAGAGCAAAAAGTGGATGTCTAGTCTATTTTGTTACGCCTTGAATTTTAGACGCTTTTACTCTTAAACGACGTATGTCCCAGAAGTGGATATTTTGACGTTACAATATCAGCCCCAATTCTGTGCGCGACGTCATAGTATATACAATAACTGGTCTCAAAAGCACCCAAGATTTTATAAATCAATGCATGCTAAAGTATGAGTACAAATGGAAAGCCGATTTTTAATACTGATTTGTATGTTCAGATTACCTTAATGTGATGTTCAAAGATGAGACAAACAAAATTGTCATAAAAGGTTTCACATTCAGGATATGAAATTATTTTATTATTGCAGGTTATACATATTGAATTAAGTGTTTCCTTTAAAAAACTAAAAATTCATGTACAAGTGAACTGACACATACCTGTGTTATATGTAATAATATACAATTATTGCTGTTTTTTAGGTCAATACAATGATTAAGCCATCTGAGGAGTACAATATTCACCGAGCCTGAAGATCTGCCATATTCCAGTATACGCAGTGCCATACTCAAAAATATGTCCTAAAACAATTAGAAATTGGATAAAAATGTTAAGAACATGTGTCTTAATTAAAAATGAATATTTACGTAAATTCATTAAGTCTTACTCCTTGAAAGCCGTTATTGTTTCTTTCCAAGCACCTAGGACATTATTTGTTGAACAGTCCTCGTATATGTATTGGAATTTAAACATACATTAATATGAATATTTTATGTGATTGAAAGAGCAGGAGCTATCTTATGCATAAAATGTCCCTGCACTTATATCAATTAATTAACTATCACCCTCTTTCCCATTTCGCATATCAAAATAAAGTAGACACTTGGTGCTTTAATTCAATATAATAAAATTTCGTTTTGGGAATCCAGATATTAGAAAACAGGTTTGAGAAATTGCAATGTTCTTGAAATTTGCAGAAAACATGCGTATTTGACTACCTTCAACAAAAAATCAAAATATGAGCACAGCCCACGATCCAAAAAATATAACGTGTTTTTTGATCTTCTGAAACAGAGCTTTCATTATGTATTTGCAGATTTTGGATCAGAGGTTGTGCTCTATATAATATATTGAAAAAATGCTTCAACTTCAGGTCATTTTCAAAGAAATTTACAGGATATGACGAAAATGACGCATTTTATGACGTCATAATGCATAAACTAGATTGGAAATTACATCACTATTAATAGATACGTGGTCACCAACATTCCAAGTAATAAATACTGCATTTGAAACCTAAACTGAGCGGTTTTGATTTACATTAAAATACTGATGATAGTTCGTCTTTTGTTGTCGAAGATGACTATAATAACATATCGTCTGTTTCTAAGTTTGGTTGTGAATGCGAAGATGGCTGGTGAGACCAATCTTCGCATGGAACATCCTTCCTCAAACTGGGCATGAAGGTCCAAGTGGAGTGTCAACAGAGGCTGCTCTCTCTTTAAGCTTTGTGCGTTTTTATTCTGTCAGGTTCTTTATCTTTTCCTGGTACTGGTTTGCACCCATTACCACGCTTGAGCGCCAGGCACTGCGATCAATTGCTAGGTTTTCCCATTTTGTAGGTACTATATGGAGAAGCTTCATGGACACTTTAAGGGAATCTTTATATCTTTTTTCTGACCAACCCTGGAACTATTGACTAACTTGCCATATAGAAGCTGCTTCGAGATGCTTTAGTCGTCCATTCTACGAACATGTCCAGCCCAACGAAGTTGACGAGTGAAGCATGGTATCAATGCTGTACATATTTGCCCGGTTTAGAAACTCCGGGATCTTGTCTTGCCATTTGATGCCCAATATTTTTTCGGAGACAAACTGTCTGGAAATTGTTTAGTTTTCTGCTGTGTCTCTGGTAAATCGTCTAGGTCTCACATGCATAAAGTAAAGTTGTCAGTACAACGGCTCTGTACATACACATAAAGCTTTGTTATTGTTGTAATGCCTCGTCGGCCCCATACTGCTTTGTTTAGGTGACCAAAGGCAAAGCTTATTTTAGCTATGCCTGAGTTAGGCTCAGTGTAAGAGCTATTTGGTGCCGGTTAGAGCATGACTTCAGTTTTCATAATGCTTATTGTCAATCAAAAGGCGTCACAAGCATCTGAAAACCTGTTCAGACTTGTTTGCATGTCAACCTCCGTTGTTGCATTTAGGGCGCAATCTTCTGCAAACAGAAGGTCCCTCAGCCTTTCAATATGGACCTTGGTTTTCGATCTCAGACGTTGCAGATTGAAGACTCCTCCATCCGTACGGTATCTGATGTCAGTTCCTTGATTATTTTCTGAGAAAGCATCTGTCAGCATAGCTGTGAACACCACGCTGAACAACATAGGGGCAAGAACACAATCTTGCTTGACACCATTTGTGACCTCAAAAGGAGCAGATTAGTTTCCATCATCAAGAACATGGACCTGCATGCCATCATGAAATGGACGCACCATGCTGATAAATCTTGGCGGACACCCAAATTTCTCCATTATTTTCCATTAACCTGTTCTGTTGACGGTATCAGAAGCTTTTGTGGGATCTACGAATGTTGTGAATAGGCTGCTATAAAAATTTATTTAACAAATGAATGGTTTATCATTGTGAGGATGAAGATTATAAAATTTTTGAAAATGCTTTGCATTTACGAAATAGATGGAAAATGGTCTTTGTGCCTTTCCGATCACCATAAGATTTTCCTGTTTTTTCAAGCGTAAAATTCCTGTGATATTCGTAGTAACTAATAATGCAATTCTCATTCAGCTGATTAGTCATGTTGGTGCCTCATTTACTATCTGAAGCCAAAATATATAGTCCCGGTTCCCATGCAATTTTCTTTTCCAAAAAGAAGTTTATATTCATGACTGCAGAAACTTGTATCATAATACAGCATTATTGTCAAATAATAGCATTTATGTAATCATGTGTTTTATGGTACCAGGTTTTTGTTTTCTTAAAATCAAAACATATCATATGTATGTGTATTTGGCGTCTATCGGGGAATTAGCCAAACCTGTGTACATTAACCAATCAGAAGCGTGTATTTTCTTGTGTCTCAGATTAGAACCACTTCACTGATTTAGAGGGAAAACAAAAACACTTTAAATTTTTCTACTTAAGAAATCACCCACCCACCTTCCCCAGCTTTCACCATCAGTCAAATATCAAACATTTATGTTTATGGTAAAACATGTTAGATTATTTAATGTTATCTTCTTTTCTTAAAACACAACAGTGGGTTGTGTGGGGGGCTTCTGTTTTTATTTTTGAACGCCAGCTTTTTGCTTGTAATGTATATATGTTTTACAATTTTTTCTGTTATTTCGTACATTATTTTGACATGTAACAGGGGAGATCATTATACAACTTTACTTGTTTATGTAAAAAAATATTTGTATAAGGTTTTTTGATCTCCCCATTTATTGTATTCTTTAATACTCATTGTCATTTTCAAAATAAATGACAATTCTGTTTTTATTTTTGAACGCCAACTTTTTGCTTGTAATGTATATATATTTTACAATTTTTTCTGTTATTTCGTACATTATTTTGACATGTAACAGGGGAGATCATTATACAACTTTACTTGTTTATGTAAAAGAATATTTGTATAAGGTTTTTTGATCTCCCCATTTATTGTATTCTTTAATACTCATTGTCATTTTCAATAAATGACAATTCACACAAATATGGAGTTGTGATTTTTATCCAGGAAGAAAGTGGAAGGTTATTTAGATCTCAATAATATGTAAACAAGCAGGTATTACATAAAGAATGCTTATCAAGTTTGAATGAATTGAAGAGAGATCGTTTGAAGTACATTTCTACAGATATTATAGGGCGTTGAAAACTCAAACGCAACATAATTTTTCTGTTTACCATGTCTCCACGTGCTAGTCACTTCCTAGCCACATTTCCGTGAATAATTTACCCTATCTCGCTATGGTCTCGCTTACTATCGTCAGAGCCACTGCCAGAGTTACTCTGAACTCCTCGGGTTTTATAATTTGCAGAACAAAAATAAAATGTTCAGAATACATTAGTAGGGGTGATTTTGATAACCTCAGTCTCGTATTCGTCATATTTCGTCATGAATATGACTTGTAACAAGAATGAAATTGAAAATTGAACTATAGAACAGAAAACGAGTTTCTGTATTTGACTATTTATTTCGATTTTTAACTTTCAAAATACCATTTTCAGACTTGAGCGTCATCGGTGTTATCAGTATCAATATTCGCATATTATTCATTTATATCAATAGCGTTTGCGTAAGTATCCCTGTTGTGTATGTTTTCCTGTGGTATACTAAAATATCGAGATCCAAACATGCATATCTCATAGATTATAAAAATAAGTAGTAAACAAGAAATAATAGTACCAAGCATAATAATGATTGTTCTTTCTGTATTTTTGATTTCTGTAAATTTTAAAGTCGTTACAACGTATTCACCACCTGTGTTCATTTCTGTTGATGTAGGAATTTAAAATTCTGAAGCAAATTGATGAATATGAATGACATAAAATATACATATAAAATATTTGAAATTTAGGCATCTCATCGGATTTACATTACCAACCAAAATAGGAAGGCAATTACTTTTTTCGTACATTATTATTGCGTACTATTTTGAAGGATAAACAATTGAACAAACCTTGAATTAACTTTGTTGTACTCTTTGGTTGCTGTGAATACACTACAAAAAAAGGAGATTTTTTAAAAAAAATCTGTTGTTCTATATGTAATGATCAAATTCAAATAGATATTTTTTAAAAGCAAACAAATAGATTACCTTTCGTAATCGAGCATCCAGATATATGGTTGCCATATACTTGAGAACAATTGCACTTGTGTCGACAAAGTAATCTGTATGAAGGAAATGAACAGTTGTATTTACACACATGTCCAAAATACCCAGGAGGGCATGCTTAACAAACAAGAAGGTATCATTCAGTATCATTATTCAGCTGTAATAATTTGATTTTTTAAATCGATAAAAATATGCCTTAAATGATTTTTTTACCTTGACATCTATTGTCAACTTTTTGATACAAAGTACAGCATTCAGTGGTATCCCTAACAAATATATGTATATATAAAACAAAAAAATATGACTACATGTATATAGTAAATCAAAGTTCCAATGTTTTCACTATAATAAATCAAAGTTTTTACTATAGTTAATCAAAGTTCCAAAGTTTTTACTTAGTAAATCAAATTTCCAAATTTTTCTCTATAATAAATCAAAGGTCCAAAGTTTTCACTATAATAAATCGAGGTCCCAAAGATTTCACTATAGTAAATAAAAGTTTTTACTTTGGTACTATAGTTAACTATAGCTACTATTGTATTTTTTGTTAGGAACAATTCTCTGGTCTATTAAATTGAAACAAAATGTAGTGAATATTTTTTTTTTAAATGTAAGGGGAAAATTCTTTATTTTTGAGAAAGTCATGATAGGGAAAAAACTTAAAGCATCTTACCTTATAAAGCACGCATTAGTCCCTGTAAAAAATTAATAACTTTTTTTCTTTCGTTATAAAACGTATGATGGTAAATATACTTGATTTCTACATGAAGCTACTGGATCATCGATGGGTGCTTAAACAATCACATGCAGGGCGGGACAGAGACAGGCAAGAGAAAATGGGGCCCGGGTTGTTGGACGTGAATTTAGCAGAATATAGAATGAACGGTACGTAGGAGTCAAAGGAGAGACTTAAGGATAAACTCTTTTCTCCTCAACTCTAGAGCTACGCGAGCCAGTAAATGTGTCGTTTTTTCAACTAACTGCATATATTTAGCTTTCATTTGTTTTTAATGCTTCTATGCTTATCTACTTCTGCTAGTATCCAATATTTTTATCATTACTATAACTGGTATCAATGCAACGTTTTGCAGATAATATATATGTTTTAAAATCGGGCAACAATAAAAGAAATAATTGAATATTATTTCAAATCGTCTCCATTCATTCTTTGAAAAGGTAAAAGTAATCCTTCGTACACAATTAAACACTTAACATGCATGAATTACGAAAAAATAGAAATTCACACTTTTTGATAAGGCATGGTGAAAATACTCAGAGTAAAAAATATAATCATAATATATAAAAGAAATGAATACATGTAGAGACTTACAATGACTAGAGAAAAGTATGATCCTAAGAAAAATTAAAATCTTCACAAAAATCAATAAAAAATAAGTCATTGTGGGTATATTATCATTATCAAACTGAAAAATAAAAAATAAAATAATATTATTAAACATGTAGAAAATAAAGAAGTACTTCAGCATGTTTTGATTGCATCACCCATGAACACCGAGTATACCAAGTATAAACAAACAACTTAACGAATCAATTTACAATTTGTGCTGTATATCAAAAGCAGACGCCCGCATGGCCCCTTTGGTTAGAGCGTCTGCTCTAGAGTCTTGGAGTAAGGAGTTGCTCCTTACGTCGCGGGTTTGAATCCCACTGTGGGACGTGTAGACAGGTCATTCGGATGAGACCGTATAAACCGAGGTCCCGTGTCGTAGTAGATGCTGGAAAGAATAGAATCCTCTCTACTCAATGGTCCTAAGGTCTGGTATAAAGACTTACAGTCTTTCATCCAGTAGTTGTAGCGTTTTCTTATGAGTGAAAAATTCTCGAGAGGGGTGTTAAACAATATACAAACAAATTAATTAACACTTGTAAATAGCATAGATCTAGTATTTCTTGTTATTTTCTTAATATCGAACCTTAGTTAATTATATGGTGATAAAAATAGCTGGTAAAGCTTGGTATTAAACCAAGTACCATTTATATCATAATTGTCTCAATATCAAGCTTTAGAAACTTTATAATATGCAGCGGAAAAATTTTTATTGTTACACAATAAACATTTCAAATGAAAAACTCTACAAACGGCAACGCTTTGGACTATCAAAAAGAAAAGATTCATGTTTGATGTATTCAAATCATTATAAACTATGTGAATAATATAAAGCTTACCTCGTCTAGATTTCATGTGGATAGCAAGTCTTTAAATAGTCAATTTATATTCAGGCATCCATATGGTGCTTTTATTTTAAAAAGGTCCTAATGTTTGAAACTAGTTATAAATAAAATGACTCAAATTAATTGTTGTGGACCAGGGTCGTTTGTACCTGTTTTGCCTAGTCGACTGGTTCATCTGGTAGCAATAAAGCATTTCTTGTGTTGGAGCAATGAACATCGATAACAAAGGAGTTTTAATTGAAATTGCCATATCAATGTCACATTTTCAAACTTATACAAGAAAGAGTCTAACAACTAAGACAAAGCACAACACTTGCCGAAATTAACAGAACTGGTTTAGAATGTACATAGATAATTTTTAAGACAAGGAGTTTGAAGGATGAATGTTGCCTATCACATTTTTTACAAAAGGATGGGAGATTATTTAAAAGGAGAAGTATGATTTGGAAGTAACCCCTTTGCTCCTTATAATAGCATTTGTTAGAAATGAAGCAAACGCCCTAAACATGTTATCCATCAACATCTTTAAAGACAAAACGCAAGAGTTATGCATTCTCTCACATTTCAGCTGAAGATCACACTTTTTACCCAAAAATCTGCCTCGATATCAAACAATTAAAGCATAATTAACATTTTCACATTTTTTTTCAGGTTCAATTACTGTAAAACGAGAAAGTTTGGCGCATACATATTTTAGCGCAAACGCAAGTGGAAATGCATTGGCGCAAATAAATTTTAGCGCTTGCACTTGTCAGTAAAATATTTAAATGTAATATTTTGTTTTTTTTATCAACACCCGTATTTGATTTTCTGGTTAGTCAAGCACGAAAACACATTAGTACTCCCGTATATCAGTAAACATTCGTTACTGCGGTACGTGTTGCTATCACATGGACGTGGTACAATGTTAAAATTTATTTCTATTTTCAATTAAAAGAAATGGAGTATTTACTCATTTAATTTACATTGAAATAATGCATGCATCGACAGAAAATTTCGTAGATAAGAAGGTGATCCTAATCAGGTATTTCTGCAATCTCAATCGCCATGCTTGATTGCATTGTTTACCTCGAGGCGATAGATGATTGACACGCCGAGAAGCCAAACTTTGAAGGTGCTAATGATAATAAGCGGATAACAACTACCGGGGTAATAAAAGTTTAATTAAATTATAATTTGGCAGAACTTTCTGTCTTCCGAACATGTGCAGTGCTAGTGTGTATGTAAAATCCAATGACCCTTCGACATTACGTAATCGCCCGTTCCGGTTTATATGTACTTATGTAAAAGCTTTGAACACACACAAAAGTGATATTTAGAAATCCTTTAGCGCACAATAAATTTTAGTGCTCAGGGGCTCTTGCGCCAAAGGCGCTAAAATTAGAAGTGCGCAAAATATTCTCGTTTTACAGTATGTAAAGCTACAAAGAAACACTTTTGATTCAAAATATAAACTTTTCCAAGTTATGATGAAAAGGATGTTTGATTTGCTCAGAAGCGAAATCTATGTAATCATCAAAACAAGGCCTTCCATCAAAAAATTGATAAAATCCCCCTTCTTACAAATTGTGCCCCTTTTTCGTCAGACCTGTTTGTATATTCCTATGAATCAAAATTTGTTTTAAAATATCTTTCAAAGATATGAGTAAAATATTCTCCTAAAGGAATAATAAACAAAAAAAACACAACTAAGATGTTTTAGTGCATTTTTATTCAAAATTCTAATTCCACATAAAATATTCCACAAGTAATATGTGACAAGCCATGAGAATTTTGGCCCAAAATGAGGTACCTGGGAGAAAATGAGATTTTTATATTATCTAGTAGAGATGACCCCCAGTAACAAGTATCTGCTTTTTTTTCTTTGATATCCCTATCCATTGTCAAAAAAATTGGACTTTACCAACTGGTAGTTATGTGCCCGGATCGATAGATCAGGGGCGCATACTGTTTTTGTCTTGACTGTCTGTAAATTTTAGTCTGCACCATAACTTTTGAACCATGAGAGATAGAAACTTCCAATTTGGTATGCATATTCCAGTAACAAAGTATGTAATTTGGTTTTTATCAATTGCATTTTAAATTTTACTTATCCATCTTCATATGTATTATAACCTAGTACATTGACCAAAATTGCACATAGGAGATAAAAAGATAACACGTGCATGGTTTTCATAACCTACATGAAACTTCCATGTATGTTTCTGGCGTTTCATAGTTATGGGTTAATGTATTCATACGAAGGTTGGTATAATTTCGTTTTCTCTTCTGATTAAACCGCTGATTACTACTGTGAAATAAAATAAACAATTTTTTTTTAATATATCGATGATTTATTTAAAATAAATTATTTTAAATGACGTGTACTAGTATTTTTGTTGTTTTGTTTCTGTGAAAAACACGTTAATTTCTTTATAAAATCAAGAAAACATCGTACATCTTTCCTTCGTGCATTTCCCCCGAAAGTCAAATAATAATTATACAATGGAATGAATTAAATACTCCAGTATTGAGCATATTTTAAAATACATGCACTGTATTCTTCATCGTTCAATATTTTTTCAGCTAATTCTTTATATACACATATACCTGTTGTCTTGCTCTGAATTTTCCTCCATGCTATCCAAAATGCAATTCCGCCGATAGTCATGAATACAGAGGCAATGGTAGCTACGATCGTGCTGATCAATGGAAAACCTAGATCTTTCCATCGACATTTTTTCATTTCTGAAACATGAAATAAGGAGATAAAAAAAACATCTATTTCAACAATACATGTACAAATCGGGAGGAGAGCAAAAACGGACCTCTAAAGCACCTGGGGTGAGATGTGTTTCCATGGAGGTAAAGGCAATGTCAGGTCAATAAGTGAGCCTACTATATATAAAAGATAATTTTTAAAGAAATATTTATTTGAACAAAGACTAATTTGTATGTTTGACGCAATTTCTTAATAAGTTGTAACTTTAATTGATCAAATTATAGACATACTTATTGACTTCTCATGTTGTGCTAAAGCTTCAGCAAGTTCAGGTCTAGCTGTAGCTCGCTGGTCTAAAAAAAAATTGGGACGGACGACCAGAGAGCTACAAAGCCACTCATTGAAAAAGTGTATAATTATCTTAAATGAGTTGTTTTCGATTTATTTCTAAATATATTTAAGCTGCCATCTCAAAATATTACTATCTATGTGTTCCCTACATTTTTTCACTACGCACACAACAAAACATTTCCTCAAATTGTTGTGAATATCCGTCCTGGGCCTGAAATTTAGATCATGGCAAATTTTGCCTACTTATACTGCCATCTTGTTTGGTACAATTTGGCCCAACGCGCTTTGGACATGGCTTGTACATTGAGATTTGTTGTGGACGTATTAAAAGAATTCGATGAAATTGTTAGAAACACTCGGTTTGTAATATTTTATATAACATACTTAAGAATAAATCGAGACACAGCGGATTTTTTGGTGCGCAATAAATATACACTTTTTCAATGGATGCTATTTGGGTAGCTCTCTGGTCGCCGATCCCAATTTATTTTTTCATACCAGCAAGCTACAGATCAGCTTAAGTTGTGTTAAGTATTTCAACAGATGGAATATGAAGATAACAAACAGTAATTAAAGCTCAAAAGTCCATTAAAGCAAACCAATATAGGAGCAGAGCAAAGACAGAACTATAAAACATCAGAAGTGGGATCAGGTGCCGTGGAAGAGTAAGCATCTCCTTTCTACCGATCACATCTGTATGTGCTCCTTCGAAGGATCGAGAAAAAGAAAAAAAAGGTTTGGTGTAAAAATAAAAGTTTTATAATAAGACTCAGTATGAAGAAAGTTAGTCAGCATTCAACTTAATAAAAATATTGCATTTAGTGCATTGCCTTTGTATCGACCACAAAACTTGCAAAGCTATAATTTTTCAAGACACTGCAAAAATTGATTTCTATAAATGAGACTTAAAATTGATATCCTTGTTTCATTAACTTGGTTTTCAATAGCCTGCCTCGTTTTATAGAATGTTCTCACGTAGAGCATGCTCTTGTGTACCTAGTCACCTGGGATATATGAATGTATGGCAGACACAGACTCCTTTTTCTTACCTTTTTCAGAAGTGTACTGCAGAACTTGCTCCACAATCGCGTTTGGAATTCGACATTGAAACAAAGTAACACCTGTGAATCAAATAAATAATTAATTTATTAATTTATATGTGATTAAATTTTTTTTGGCCAAATGATGTTTTAACAAGACATATACAACATGTACTCGTACAATCGCTCATGAAACAAACAGCTTTCTGTAGCTTAAGGGGCATCATTAAGAAATATAGATTGAGGAAAATGAACCGTAATTTCCAATAGGACAATTTAAAAATATTTTTATTTTAAGAATTATTTTAGATAAAAGCACGAATCTGACAGCTACAATGAAAATGACATTTTGCATATGCAATATGATCAAAGAAATTAATTTTTCTCAAGAAAAGCTTCTTTGTGGTCCATCATCATATACCCATGATTATATAAAGTGTCGAAAATCCAGTGTCTAAAAATTTTATGATTATGTTTTTAGTAATTTTACACTACTCAAGATTGAAATTAAACACTGCCATATTCACTAATGTATGTATTTTTATTATTTGTAATACTTATGATCAAATTTTATTGGTGTATATATAAAAATAGGGAAGACGTTGAATATTGAACAAAATAGAGAGGGACACACCTTTTATCATCAAAATTATGTCTTCATTGCTTTCCGTGTACAGATTGAGTTGGAACTTCTCCAATGATACTGATATTCTTCGTGCATTCAAAGGAGTCAAAATAATTACCGCAGAAATGTAAATCACATGTGAGATGGAAATAGTCTGGAAAAATATACAATTTTTATTGAACATTTTATTATTTGTTCAATCTGATAAACAAAATCATTTATCTAAAATTGATTGATGTTTATATGACATCTTCGATGAGATGTAGACACTGCATTTCTGAGAGAAAATGGAGAAAACATACAGTGTACGCTGAATTTACATGGTATTGTGCTCACTGTAAAAATAGCATGTTACTTCAAATGAATAAAAATGTCAACAAAGATCTGGAAATTTTTTTGTTTGAAAAAAAGTCTAGCTAAAGATAATGATTTTTTTTTCATTTCAACTTTACAATTAGAAAGAAATATGTCTTAGTGCAAAGACTTTTTTCAGATAAAATCACTATGAGAATTTCAGACGAGTTCTATTTTTTTGTTTGCCATTGAAGTTTTAGATATTTTACAATATGCGAAATCTCAATCCTTAGAGTTGCTTACGTGGCGCAGTGGTGAGAGCGTCTTACATGTTAGAGGGATCAGGTGCCATGGAGGAGTGAGCATCCCCTGCCGACTGGTCACACCCGGCGTGTGCTCCTTGTCATTATCGGAAAGTAACGTAAAAATCCGCCGTCAAATCAGTGTATAAATAATGGACAATTAGTATGAAAACGTCAGTCAGCATTTGACTCTATGATAAATTGTATTTGCTGACAAGGTCATTCTTTCGACCATAGAATTTGCAAAATTATTACTTTAAGTGAGACTGCTGATATTCCTTTTTCATCAACGTGTTTGTCAATAATTTACCTCGTTTTAGAAATTGTTCATACTTAAAGCATGCTCTTGCTTATCAAATCTACTGAGATATACCAGTATAAACTCCGTATGCAGGTAATGAAGGTATATTGCTGCATAAGTAAGGAAAGATGACGATAGAAAAGTTAAAGACATCAAGTTTATCACAGAGCTTGGATGTAAGATTACCATTATGAAAAATGTAGTGGAGTTACATAATTTAGAATCAAATTTTTCAGCATTTTCCATTTCTTACCCATGTTACCTTTATCTCTGTTTTTAATATCAAGAATATCTTATCCGTTTTTATCTCTGCGCAAAATTTCTGAGGCCTTTGGGTAAAATATCGTTCTTTGTGATATGCCACCATACATATTACACCGCATAAATCCAGAGAAAGACGCTGCTAAAAACATGTTGCCCCTGGCTTTCTCCAGAGTATCAGTAATTGATAAGTAGCTCCTCTCTTGCTCTGAAAGTACATGTAGTTCACTAAAAGTAATATAAGCGAGTCCACTTACGATACAACGATACAACTACCGTATAGGTGGAAATTTTAGCGAGACGCAAATTTAGCGATTTCTACCTAAAAACTGGTATTTTATTATCAGCGGGAAGTAATTTTAGCGATTTTAAAATATTAACTAAAGAAGCTATTACAAATAATACGCGATTAATTTTTAGTTATATTCAATTTTAGCGATGTCAGCACCCTCGCTAATAATGCCAAAATTAAATCCTCGCTAAAATTTCTACTGATACGGTAATCCTCCAAAATGCATTTTCTAGTCATTCACTTATTTTTTAATGCGACCTTGAACTGCTATGGTAGTTCGATGGTAAAAACGTGACACATCCTTTGGTCATAAAAAATTTGAATCGTGAACAGTTCATTTATTTCTAAATTTTATAAATCTAGACCAGACAGGAATTTGACATTTTTTATACCAGTGACCTATGGAGAGAACGATCATATGCATTTATACCTGCTGTTCAATCCAATTTAATGAATAAAATATATTTTAGCCCCCTTCCCCGCAGTCACGCATTTTAACGTATATACCATTCCTATTTCTAACGCAAAATCACGCATATACCGTTTCCCCGCAATCACGCATTTTCACGCACATTAAAAAGTTCTTTTAATATTTAATTTAATGCCAATTTAATTATATGTTAAACTTGCGAAAATGGTTGTCACCATCTTACTCGAGCAACGAACGCTGTAAAGTTTAACGTATAACTTGGAAAATCCCTTGAAGTATCTCATAATAATTGGTATAAGGTTTATGAAGAAATAGACTTTCCAGACGATCAATTATAAATTGAAATTATTGTTTGTGTGACGGGAGGGAGATAGTTAAAAATGACGTTTGTTTTGTAGCACTGCAAAAGCAAGCTGGGGAAGAGATGATTCATTTGTTAGGCAATTTGTTATGAAAGATTGCAGAGATGCAGCTGAAAAATGATTGAATATCTTTGCAATAATATTATTATTAAATCCCTTAACTATCGTTTAATTTTAGACTTTTAACACATTAAATATGATAAAAGAAGACCCCTAAACAGTCATAGCCATATTTGATAAACGATGTTCTTAAGACCGAGATCTCGGGTTGTGATGGTCACCGTGTTCTTTCTGGGAAATGATAGCCTTATTCAACAATCCTATTTCTGAGATTTAGTCATTTCTGACAAGTGAACCGTTCTTGTTATAAAAATCAACTTGCATTGTAAGAAATATAAGATTTGGGAAAATATTCTAGCTTCTATGAACAGAATGCTTCAGGGCATGTCACGTGATTCGCGCATGGACATAACAGCGACAGATATGCATTGAAATCAGAGATGACTTCTTTCAAAAATAATGAACACTGAAACCAAATTTTATTTCTTTTATGGAAGTTATTCAATTTGTTCGCGAACTTTTTGATCACCCCTCGTATATTGAAAATAAAAAGCTAGCGAGCAGCATCCTGTTTACGACACATGTTTTTGTTGATTATTTAGCACTCAATTAATTCATATTCGGACAAACGAAGTTAGGGAGATCTATAATTAGTCATAATAGGACTTAATAGTCATTAATAGGACTTCTACTACAGTCGCTCTCCACCATACTCTGTTTTGAACTGTTCTTTTTAAGCCTCACTCCGGGGTTTTTTCAACGTTTTCTAGTTCTTTCAATTTTGTTCTCTTCCACCTGTGTAATGGTCGCCCTTTGTATTCTTTGACCTTGTAAATTCCAGTCTAATCCTGTCTGATGATGCTGTTTTTGGATTTTCTCCATGTGTGACCAATCCATTGCTTAGCTTGTTTCTTGATCTGGAGGGATTTTTGTTCTTGGATGCATTGTACGCTCCAGTAACTGTTTGATATCGATCTTTACAGGCCACGTCTCTTTACAGATGTGTCGTAGGCATTTGTTGGAAAATACCTGGATTTTTTGTCGCAGTCCTGCTGTAAGTTTTCAGGTTACACATCCATAGAAAAGCACTGATTTAACATTAATATTAAACATTCGGATCTTTTTGTTTTCATTTAGTGTACTGGAACTCCAGACTGGTGTATCGGGCTTTGCTTATTCTGACGTTAATGTCTTCGCCTGAACCACCTGTATAACGTATGATGGACACAAGTAAGTAAATTGCTCCACCTCTTCCAGTTCTTCCGATCCATTATGATCGGTTCACCTTTTCTAGCCTTGACTTTCATAACTTTTTGAGCCCTATCGAAGCTTTCCAATTTCTTTTAGTTTGTTAGTCTTTTATCTGACGTCTTTTATTTGGTGTGACAGTTGGGCAAGGCCAGAGACAAAGTTCAGGTCTTCCAAAATCCTGACCATTGTCCATTGTATTCCCCTTGACTTGTCTAATGGCTGTTTTCATCCACTCTATCACTATTAAGAACGTAAAGTAAGCAGCCTTGTTTGTCCAGTTTTGACAAGAAAGGAATCAAATATTTGTTTCGGGTATCTCTTGATAACATTCACTATGTTAAAAGCTATTGCATTGTATCTTGGCATTTGTCAGATTCCATCTCTGTTGACACTTTCAGATGCCTTTTTAAAGTCGATAAAATTTATATCCAGAAACGGTTGTCATTCAACAGGTTGCTCCACTATTATTTGTAGAGTAGCTATTGGGACAGTACTGCTTCTGTTGGATCCAAAGCAAGATTGTTCATCCCATATGACTTTATCAACTGCATCTTTCATCCTGTTAAGTATTACTCTTCATAGGATCTCGCTAGCTACAGGCAGCAGGTAATCCCTCTCCAATTTTCACAGCAGCTAGGTTCTCCCTTTTGGGCAGTTTAAGAAGCAGCCCTTTATTATGTTTTGTTGATATTCTCTCAGTAGGCCTCTAACTGACCTTTAAATTTTAGGTGTCATCTGGAGCTTTAGCGAGAGAAAAAATAGTCGCCAATGCAAATTTTTAGTCACCAGGCATTTTAAAGGCGCGAACTCTGATAGTAATCAATATAGAGACGTGTGTTTACTAAAAAAAATCCAAAAAGGTGACTAAGAAAAGTCACACGTCCAATGCTACAAGATAATTTCCTACTCTTTAAATATTTTCCAGTTTTTTTTTCTCTTCTTCGAAAAATAGTAAAAAAGTGAAAAGTTCCGAATCACCAAGTCAATTTAAAATTGTCGCAAATTTGGCGCCTTATGAAAAAAAAAATAGGCGCCGATCAATTTTTTTTAGCTAGGCGCCATGACGACTAAAATGGTCGCCAATTAGAACATTTATTTAATTAATACATGTAACTTAAACAGGAATTCACTTTTATTTTCTCCTCCATACTTAAATGCATCAGGTGGTATGCTATCCAATCAAGCCGCTTTACCATTCTTCAATGGTTTAAAGGCTTTCTTGTTTCCTTTTTTCTCTATACTGTCAACCTTTATGTTCAGGTCTTCCTCTGGTTACATGCTGGTAGTAGGGTTTCCGGTTGGTCTGGTCCTGGCTTCTTAAGGATGGTAATTAAGTGTTCATTCCACATTTCCATTTAGTTTGGTGATTACCTTACATGTAACAAAGATTAACATACTAAAATATGTTTGTTCAAAGCAGATAATTTCATTAAAGAAGTTAATTCTAAATACAATGAGACAGTTTCTAGTGATTTGCTGAATTTCATTTAGTTATAAATATGATATTTTCTATATGTGAACAAAAACAAGGCAAGATCCTTGTTTACATTTTTAAGAACTTTAAGTTTCCTATCTTGTTTGTTAATCACTAAATGATGTTCAAATTTTTGCTGATCATTGGATGATGCCTTACAGGAATTGTAAGCATTAAAATTGGTTTCAAAAATTCAGTTGAAACTGTTTATGTCCCTTTAAGGGTAGCAATATGAATAATTATAAACACTCATACTTCTTAGAATGAAAAGACCTTGATTCTGAATTATACTATAGCAATGCAGATAATATTGAGAAAATATTTTTATGCCAATTTTCCTAATTTTTTTTATTAGAATAATTTAGATTTAAATTAAAAAAATCTTTTAGGTATTTGATTTTTTTAAAGCAATATGAGCTGCAACTTTGTTGTTGGAAAGTTTTGTTGCAGTTTTGTAATTCACTTTTTCATTGACAGAAAACAAGAACATTTTTAACTTCTGTTGTTCATATTTGCGATGGAAGAACTATTTTTATGCCTTGAATGAAAGAAAATTACACTTTTGTCGACCTGTACAATAACGGTTTCTAATAAAATACTATACATTCCATAGTACAGAAAACTTTCTTTTAAAAAATGAATTGTTCATTTACGTCTAAATGATCACAAAGATTTATCAAAATAGCATATTTTAACAGCAAAATAAAATTCCCCAAAATGCAGCTCATATTGCTTTTACCAAACAATGGGTCAAAGATGAACAAAGGAGGCAAATATCAAATATGTACTAATTAATATATGACCCTATTAATTATAAAAACGCAAAACAGAAAAAATATTTTAAATTTCATCATTGTATCAGAAAACCAACAATTAATGGATTTTATTTTTAATGTTTATTACTTTTATTGGTCCATTCTCACTCGGTACTTCTTAGAATGAAATTACTTTGAATCTGAATAATACATGAACAAGTACTGCATGTTGAATAAATGAAAATCAATGAAATTTATATTAGCTATTTAAAAACATAACGTATTTGATGAAATTAGATAATTTAGGACATAGATATAATAATTGTACATTATTATTATTTCAGTTCAAATTCAAAATTTTACTAAAATAAACTCGATGATTTTTTTTGTATGTAGAAAAAATATGGAAAAAATGATGAATTATAAAAATTGCGTTTTACTTGTAAAAAGTACTTGTTTTAGCCTTGCATTAATTTCATAAAGAAAACGCTTAAACCTATCCTTATTTTAAAGACATTTTAAATAAATAGATTTTATAGTTTTACCTAAAATATTTTATGCAAATTGGATTGCTCTGCGTGTAAGAGTAATCGCGCTTGCATTATCCTTGGAAAGTTTTTGGAGTGTCCAAATTAGGAGAGGCAGATGCAAGCGATTTTTGGAATGCATTTAGGGTCTGGACTTGATTTAATTTAATTTCAATGTACATGCATAAGGCGGTTTCAGACCACAAGAATGTTTGATACATTGATTATGTAATCCACTACGCCATATCTTATGTAATCACGGTTTACATATTAATCATATTCATAATTCGGTTTCATTCTGTTGTGAATTTTTGATACGAATAATAAGTTGTTTGTTAATAATTTTATGGATTTCACGATCAATTATTACAAAATTGATTACAAATATTTTCTATAATTAAAGTCACATTAGTGGCAAAGTGCATCATACCTAAATGTCTTGTTGTTTATGAGAATGGAGACTGAAGGCGGTTTCCTCAAATTCTGCAATGGTACAATAACTTTGAGTTGGGTTCACGACAGTATACAAAAATTTTAATGGGCGAGACGTTCCATAAATTAGTTATTAAGTCAAAATGAATTTGCATTGGCAATTGTACATAAATATTTTTACAGACGGCGCAAGTTTTTATTCTGTATATGTTTCATTTATACCGCGTACTACTGATTTTCTTTTCTTGTTTGCAGTTTGATAATATAAATGCATTAAAATTTCTATGCCACATGTCACTATGGTTTAATTTTTATTTTCGTTAGTCTTGTAATTTAAGAAAACACATCGGCAAATGTATTTATTGTTACATATCAAGAGAATGATTCTAAAACAATGTCAAAGTCACTTATTAATCATCAGAAATTATCCGTTAACATCATTATAGGTGATATAAATTCTATAACGAAACTCATTAGGGTGAATTCACCATGCATCGAACACCCTTGTATTTCAACAAGTTCTAGCGATATCGCTACCGACGGAAAATTATCAAAATAGAGCTTAACACTTAGTATGTGATTAAAATATAAATTTGGGACACAATTATATACCTTTTATTGAGAAAATATCACCAAAAATTGATTTTTTTCTAAATAACTCAAAATTCACCATGGATCGGACATTATTCACCATGCATCGGACAGACGGTATTTCGACCGAAAAAATATCATACCTTTATCACAGTGCTTTAAAATCCTAAATATGGATATACTTTTATATTTTATCTAAGAAATAATCTTCAACTTAAATTTAATTGACGATATCGTTGCACAAATGTAGAACGATTCAAGATGACTCACTTTGCCTTAAAAATGCTTTAAAATGCTTGTAATGCTGTAATTCGCGCCTTTTTCTAATGGGTTAAGATAGTCTGGTTTGGAGAAATTAAATTGAGTCAGATTCTAGACGTCATATATCAATAACTTGTATTTTGACTGAAAATTTAGAGTTTTTATTTCCTATTTCAGCAAAAAACAGCTGTCGGTTGGGTTCTGTATGAAAATGGTAGTGATTACCTTTGCATCGGAAAGTGTCCGATGCATGGTTAATTTGTGTCCGATGTACGGAGAAATAAACATACCAGTAAAAACCAGTTCTAAAAAGAATTATACTAACAAGGAAGTGAGATTTCTTTAAAATTTGTGTAAAATTACCAATCTTTGACAAACTTTACCGAAGTCTGACTCGTTCCGTTGAAGTCGAATTTAAAAGAACGATAATTCTAAAAATTGAAAAATCATAAATTTCTGGTTATTCCCCTTTGATGATGTAAAATAACGTAACTTCAAGGCCATTCTCGGGATATTTTTATCACAACATGATAATAACAATCGGTATCATTAAAAAATTCATATCTTCAGCTTCAAGACAGAAACAAATAAATACAAGAAACTCTTAAGTTGAAAGAGAGTTTATTGTGTCTAAAGTTGTCGGAAGCAAGGTATGTGTCCAATGCATGGTGAATTCACCCTACATATAATGTGCAGTGTACATTCCTGGGTTATGACGTCACAATCGTGATGACGTCATAATGTGTTATCTATATCTCGTTTCAATAGGAACAATGTGAACAATATGGAGCGTACCTTGTTCAGTAGAGACTTTCCTTCCTGCTTGGAATAATGGTAAGACGCTCAGATTCTATGCTCAGCCAAAAAGAAAACCACCAGAACATTTAGCATTGAATATCTCTTACTAAGAGAACAATAAATTGGTCCTTTTAACACCAGGAATCAAAGCATCAATTGATTTTTAACCAGAAAAAATTATATTGATTCAACGTACATGTACGTTTTAAATCAGCATTGATGTCTGATATGATGTGATCGTTGATATTATGTTATAGCTGTGTGTTATTATGATTTTCTTTAAAACATATAATTCATGCAAAGTAAAATAGGATTATTGTCATCATACCCGGCATTGCGATGATTCTAAGGTAGATTTTAAATTTGTCAAATCCTTTCAAAAAGCAAATCTTCGGAAAGACAAAACGAAAAGAAAAATTTAAACATTCATACGGTATGCTGAGCAATGTAGAATTAAAAGAATTCAATAAACTTTCTGTTAAGTTTTATTCACCAGTTATTGACTGGGTATGAGGGCAATATATGATTTGTTGGACCTGAAGGTGTAAATGTTGCCCGAGTCTCAGGCTCCTAATTTCGGTTATTTCCGTGTCGCTTATATTAAACGACGATTAAAATTGTTAGACTGATGTCATAAAAATTTCTTTTGTATGATTTTTTATGAGTAATTTATTTTTTATGAGTAATATATATATATATATATATATATATATATATATATATATATATATATATATATATATATATATATATATATATATATATAAAGTAAACTCAAGCTCAAAAGTCGGTCCAAATTATTGTGTGTGGTGGTAGCCCTGTGCATCTATATTACTAGTATTTAAATCTTAAGCTAGTCCATTTTTTCTTCAAATGCTTCATTTTGTCAACAGTGATCAATCTCAAAGCAACAAAAGAAGGGCGGATCGAACCAGCGTCTTATTAAAAAGTAACATTTAACTACACCGGAAGAGGGGAAGTGATCTGCAACCCCCCTACCCCACCCACTGCCCATATCCTCGCAATGCCGGGGGTCCTAAGTAAACACGGTGGACAACGGCAGCGTGCTGACTCAGGACTCCCGACATTACAAGGATGCCCCCTCCCCCGAACCTGCCCACTTTCTATGGTTTCCTCACAAAAAATTGTCATAGATTACATTTATTAATAATTTGTGCAAAATCATGAAAATGCTAGAGAATGCTCTTAATGCTGTTGGATATCACTTTAATTAGTTTTGATGGATTTGCTTTGTAAGATAA
>PRKT01000609.1:52908-87338 GCA_003671525.1 Saccostrea glomerata | reverse complement strand
ACCGGTAACAAACTAGCTGACCGTGTAAGAGTCCATAAACAACAAATACGAGACCCCTCCGTCAGGAATACACCTTGCAGTGAACATTTTGATTCATGTGCGAATGGAAACTTTTTGATATTTCCATTTTATAAAATCACAGAAGATAATGAACAATTACGGAGGGCCAAGGAAGATTATTTTGTTAAATTATTTCAGCCTAAATTAAATGTAAATTGAACATTTTAGCTCTAAAGAAATGTTCCATTTTATTACAATGTACATGTGTTTAACTCTATACATTTGGCGCTTTTTTGACATTTACCTGTGCCAATGTATAACGCTGCCTTTGTGACGTCATAATAACGACGTCATAACAACGAAGTTGTATTGTTTTTATTATCATTGTTACACTCTGAAGAGCCGTAACGGCGAAAGCGCTTAGTGTAAAAAATTAAACGTAAACTTGTTTGTTTATCTTGGATTTAATTTTGATTTATAACGTAACCTATACCATGGACTTCTACAACATTTTCCCTATATATATATATATATATATATATATATATAATATATATTTTAAAAAATTAAAAAGAAAACACATAAATCCTCAGTTAAGCTTTAGCGCTTTCATTTTCAATCTTCAGAAGCTTACATTAGTATCATAGTAACAGTGATTGTGACGTCATGTTAAGCGGAACGTTAAATGTCTATATTATGACGTCATAGATACAATATGAAAAAAGTACGGGAAAATCACAAGTAATTTATAAAACACTATTAAGTTTTGGCTTAAAAATGCTAATAAAATGTTTCTCTTTTTCCCGTCTCTGGATATCAGTGGCACACCTGAGTTTACAGAAAGGGAAAATTTTGAATTGTTTTTTTCCACACGCCTCCAGGTGCGAACTTAACTGAATTTGCCTGTATTCGGGTGTACTAATATGTTGCTTATGTACACGTACACGGGCACGGAGAGTGTTGCCGGTTTCACCAATATAATATTCCTTGCATCCAGGACATGTGATGGCGTATATGACATTTTTGTATCGCATGACATGTTTTCTTTAACTCTAAATTCACGCCCATTGAATTTATAGCTGGTCCCTTCAGTAATCACTGTTACTATGATACTATTGTTAGCTTCTGAAGATTGAAAATGAAAGTGCTAAAGCTTAACTGAGGATTTGTGTGTGTGTTTTAGTTTAAGAGTTGTTGTAAAATGTCCTTTATAAATAATGATTAACTACGGTAAAACGTGTGTTGTTAACAATCCTCTGTTAAAACTAATGTCCAAATAACTGTATCTCACTTCTATTCTCAATGACCGTGTAGTGTAGGGCAGCGCCGCGAGAATTCCATCGGCATCGAAAGCAAGTTTTTTGATAAGCCTAGATAGCCGAGTGGTCTAGCGCTCTGTTTCTGTACTGCTAGGAGACAGATTCCGAAGGTCGAGAGTTAAACCCCGGGCAGGGGAGGACGTGGGTATCCATGTAAAAAGTTAATCTCTTTGTGCTTTCTATATATACATGAATATATATATATAAACAATTGCTTTTGAATTGTAGCTGACTGCTCAGATTGTAAAAAATGCTGCAATTTTTGGATAGGGCAACGGATATCGATAACGAAGGAACATTTACTTGGAATCGCAATACCAATGTAATATTTTCAAACTGTCGCAACAATCAGCCTAATAAATGGGGAAGAAGGGAGCACTGTGTCGAAATTTGCCGAAATGGATTCTGGAATGATGATAACTGTAACATCAATAGTGCATTCATCTGTGAAAAAGCTCAAGAGTTTTGATCCAGTTACATGCAGTTTCGAATGCAAGGAAAGTGGGTGTATTGTTTTTATTGTCAATGATCTTAGGGGCAAATCATCTGTAAATATGAATTGATGAGCTTTTACACCTTTATAAGGTTATAACTAGAATGATAATAATTTATATGCATTTAGAGCTTCACATCAATTCGTAATAAAATATTTCGTAAAATTCATAAGACCATATTGTTTAACTGAGTTTCTTCTTAATATTTGCGTTATTACAATAAATTGTCAATATGAAAAAGGATATGGAGCAAACGAACAGCATTCAATCTCAAAGTCCATAAAACAATCCAAAATAAGTGCAGAGCAAACACGGACCCTCGAAACATCAGAGGTGGGATCAAATATATATTGTCAAATAACAATTGTAATTTCCATTCTTATGTCGATGTGATAAACCCTGGTGAGCTTGAGATAAAAGATACCACATAGTCTGACACATCTGTTTCATATTTGGAAATTTTACTTTAAAAAAGACGTTAATGGAAATCTAACAACCAAGCCCTATGATAAACATGATGACTTTAACTTTACAATCGTCAAATTCCCTTCTTTCTGCAGCAATATACCTTCATTACCTGCATGCATACGGAGTTTGTATATCTCAGTTAATTCAATACGCAAGAGCATGATGTTTTGTAGGTCCGAGTTTGCTCTGCTCCTATTCAATATTGTTTAATGGACTTTTGATCTTAAATGCTGATCGTTTTCTCGATATTTTTCACTCTTTACTTTGGTAACCAAATAAAATGTATCTTTTTATGCAAAGTTTGTGGATCAAGTTTTAAAAAAAATGAGCGTAGATCAAATCATATCGAAAAATAATGTTATAGTGTCTGAAATTGGCTCTTTTTGTCCTCTTTTAATTTGTGTGTGTATAACATTTTATTAGCAAATAAATTCAATCTTTGTGAGATTTTTGCAAGATGCAGAGATTTAACATAAAATATACTTTTATGCAATATGAAAAAGTAAGTAAAATTTTAATATAATTGAGATTTAATTCTTCACTTCCATGTTTGTCGTACTATAGGCATTTCTCTCTTCATGTTCACCCATCTCCTTTAACTCTTGAATATGACATAAAAGAACATAAAATCAATAAATCAAAGGGTATATTTTTTATTATAAATTAATGAGTATGTATACTGTAAATGCGCTACTAGAACGTAGGCTTACAAGACATTAAAATAATAGAGATCATCATCTACCCCCTGCTGCTGATCTTTATATATCTTAACTTATTCTATTTAAGAGGTTTCTATGAGTATAAACGATCATTTTATTGAACGAGGCATGCTACTCACTGATACATATAAGTTGGTGTTACTGGAGTTTCAACAACTTCCTTTACAGTCGGTATTTGTTAAATTCTATAGTCGTTAAATTGAACTTTTCAGCAAATATAACCTTTCATTGGATCATGCTTTAGCTGACTTGTTTCCTACCAATTGATAGGCCTTTGTTTTTATACTTAATTTGCTCCTTCTAGCTGATCAATACATAGGGATCACAAGGGATGGAACCGGTCAAATGGGAAAGCTTACTCTTCCTAGACATTTGATCCCATCTCTGGAATTTCAAGGGGTCCATGTTTCATGTCTCTTCATATTTGTATTGTTTATAGATTTTTTTTTATATCGATCACTGTTCGTTATCTTTAACTTTAACGCCATATTTAATTATACTTTCCCAGAAAATGCTTTATCTAAAAAGTATTTGTAGACATTGCATATAAATATAAAATAAATTAAATTTCAGGTCAAAAGTTACAACAGAGAGAGGTAAAAGGATGTTTTGTGGAAACTTTCGATTTTTGTAGATCATGCATTCACTACGTATGTACAATTTCTATTAAAAAAAAGAGGTAAATTATTGACAAACAAGTTGATGAAACAAGAATATTAGCAGTCTTGTTTAAAGTCATCATTTGGTAAGTTCTATGGTCGATTCTTGTCACCAAATAAAATTCATCATC
Source organism: Saccostrea glomerata (assembly GCA_003671525.1). Lineage (NCBI taxonomy): Eukaryota > Metazoa > Mollusca > Bivalvia > Ostreida > Ostreidae > Saccostrea > Saccostrea glomerata. The sequence continues at coordinate 83,548 of PRKT01000609.1, read as the reverse complement.
GAGTCAAATATTAATGCTGATTTACGTTTTTCAAACTAATTGTTTGTCCATTATTTACACTCTGAATTGACGACGGATTTTCCACTATTTCCCGATCATGACAAGGAGTACACGGTGGGTGTGATCGGCTTGCAAGGGATGCTTACTCCTCCGTGGTACCTGATCCCACCTCTGATATTTTCCGAGGTCCGTGTTTGTTCTGCTCCTAGTTTGTATCGTTGATGGACTTTTGGTCTTAAATACTGTTCGTTTTCTCCATATATTTCATCAATTAGCAGCTTTGACACTACTTTTTGACTAATTCACTTAATTTGAAAATACAGTTGATCGATGCTTTTGAACAAAATCGAGTCGATTTTTTTACCTTCTTAAAATTGCTTGGTTTTTACCAACTTCACTCGAAATCTAACATTTTCAGTTGTTTGAAATTAACTTTTTGTTGCTGATTCATAAGCGAAGGAATAAAATATAGATGATAATAATGAGCACAATATGAATTATTATTTCTCTTTTGTGAAATATTGATAAACACTAAAAAGAAGTGGTTTTTGAAATGAAATTAACTCAAGCATTACTCTAAACACAGTCTTTTTTTGGAAATATCATCAATAGCGAAGCAAATTCGAGGCACTCATTACATCTACATGTATTTCTAAAAGCATCTCACGAGGATAATCAAAGACGTGAAATGACAATTCAAACGAAGCGACAAAATTAATTCTATGTAGTCGACATGGTCAATTTGTATACAAAATTTATAATAATACAAAAAACAAAAGTTTAAAATGTGTTGAGAAGTTTCAATTGGCTTGAAATATTCAAATAATTTGCCAAATGATCGTTAAATACAAATTACATTATATGTTCACCTGGCGCTCTCGCTGTTACGCTATTAAATCTATTAAATGATTGCTCCCCCTGTCTCAATACGCTTTTTTCCGAGTGATTCTCTCCAATTGTAAGCAATGAGTGAAACTCGGGATCGTCTTGTTTATATGGCTTACAATGATATGGACAGCTGATTTCAATGCCAAATTTTGTAAATAGATATATACATTGTTGCATTTCCTTATTTGATTATGCTAACATACGTATGCTTTGCTTGTCTGAGTTCAATGGATACCGCACTGGAGCAACAAGACTTTTTAACGTGACTGATAAAAACGGTTTACCTGTACCCCAGGCCTGTTGTAACATTCTCTGTGTCTGCACCAGTATTTTCCAGTGGATCAAACTTTACAGAATGATACTCATTTCCATATGACGTCATTTTCAACCCCTTAATTGTTCGAGCATTTCTCGTTAAACATTTTTTTAAAAAAGTCTACTTACAAACTTACAAGATGAGGGCGTAAAACTTGCAAATTACATGGAACTCGTACATGTACCACATGCCTGAATTAAGTGTTTATTTGAAGACAAATGCTCAAATCAAATTGTTTTTTTCCTAAGACTCGGATAGGAAAACGTCCAACTTTAAGATTGCGCCGACAGATCATACTATTGCTAAAGGAAACATAAACAGTTTATGTTTTTCAAAAACTTAAGATACGTGGTTTATTCTGTAGATAAACAAAATGATGTTTAGTGAATGTTTTTAGAATTCGTTAATTAATTATAACCTCAAGTGGTGTTAGTTACATGTATATGGCGCAAGTTTATGAACATTTTGATCATTCTCGTAATTGTCCTTACATTTGTATGAATAAAACTTGTCACAAGAATGCATTTGAAGAGAAAATTATAGAACACAAAATGTGTTGAACTATTTAATCAAAGTTTTTTTACCCTTCAAAATAACATTTTCAGAGTTAATCGTCATCGATGTTATCAGTATCAGTATGCGCATAATATTCATTTTATCAATAACATTTGCGTAAATATCCCTGTTATGTAGGTTTTTCTGTGGTATACAAAAATATCGAGACCCGAACATGCATATCTCATAGATTATAAAAATAAGTAGCAAACAAGAAATACTAGTACCAACTATAATATATAAATGGTGCCTGTTTTGGAGGGTAACAGTTGAAATTGACACCCCAAGGAAAACCATTGTCAACAGACGCGTCAGCGGAGGTTGACAATGGTTTTCCTTGGGGTGTCAATTTCAACTGTTACCCTCCAAAACAGGCACCATTTATTTTATTATATTGAATGTCTTTTTGATTTAGGATGTCAGAAAAAAAAATCATCGATCGTCTTTACGTTCATGTTTAGAAAGCTTTCAAACTCTACGCTACTTCGAAAAAGATTAACTGAACTCTTTATTGTTTATTTGATACTCTAAGAGTCTTTTATCATCTAAAGTTTCGTTATTTCTGCACTCGCAAGCATGTTTCGTCTGTCGTTTGTTGTTTTCAAGTAAGCTACATCGGACGCAAGCTTTTATTGAGGCCAAGTTTATTCCGGTTCTTTCAAACGCACAACTGACGTTTTGAGAATTCTACGGTGAACCGTACGCGCATAATTTCCACGCATGTGACATTACCGTTGTGTTACCCGTTGTCACGTGTGTTGCTAAGGCTCAGGGTAATCGAACGAATTGTTAACTGCGTCTAAACCAATCAGATTTTAGTATTTAACATGAAAGTATAATAATCATAATTGTTCTTTCTGTATTTCTGCTTTCTGTAAATTTTAAATTCGTTACAACGTATTCACCGCCTGTGTTCATTTCTGCTGATGTAGGAAATGAAAAATCTGATCATGAAGCAAATTGATTAATATGAATTACATAAAATATACAATTTTCTTACTAAAATTTGAAATTTAAGCATCTCATTATATTTACATGTATCAACCAAACAAGGAAGGCATTAACTTTTGTGTACGTTATTATTGTGTACTATTTTGAACGAGAAACAATTGAAGAAACCTTTATTTAACTTTGTTGTACGATACGTTTGCTGTAAATACAGTCCAAGAAATAGGGATTTTTAAAAATGTATTGTTCTATGATAGCATTTGTAATGCTCAAATTCAAATAGATAACTTTTTTAAAGCATAAAAAATGATTAGGAGTAAATAAAATACCTGTTGAAGTCGGGCATCCAGAAATATGGTTGCAATTTACTTTAGAACAATTGCAGGATTGTCGACAAAGTAATCCGTATGAAGGAAATGGACATTTGTATTCACACGTACGTGCAAAATACCCAGGAGGGCATGCTTAAAAAGTAAGAAGGTATCTATCAGAATATTTTTTCTCAGTAATAATTTGATTTTTTTAAATGATCAAAATATGTCTAAAATGATATTTTGTTTACCTTGACATCTATCGTTAACTCTGTAATATGAATTACAGCATTCAGTGGTACCACTAATAAAATATATATAATGAAAGATTATAACTATAGTAACTCTAAGATTCAAAATCTTTCACTATAATAAATCAAAATTCCAAAGTTTTTACTATAATAATAAATAAAATTACCAAGTTTTTACTATAGTAAATCAAAGTTCCAAAGTTGTTATTACTTTAGTGAATCAAACTGCCGAAGTTTTCACTAAAGTAAATCAAAGTTCCAAAGTTTTTACTTTGGTACTTTAGTTAACTTCATGTACATGTATAGTGGACTATAGTTTACTACAGTATTTTTTTTCTGTTAGAGACGATTCTCTCGACAATTGAATTGAAACATACATGTAGAGTGTAAATAATTGAATAAACGTAAGAAAAAAAATTCTTTATTTCTAAGAAAGTCATGATAGGGAGAAAACTAAAAGCATCTTACCTTATAGAGCACGCATTAGTCCCTAAAATATTAAATAACATTTTTTTTCTAGATAAAACGTACATGTATGATTGTAAAAATACTTGATTTCTACATAGAGCTACTTGATCATCGATGGGTGTTTTAAAAGAAATCACATGCAGAGCGGGACAGAGACAGGCAAAAAAGATGGGGCCGGGGTTATTGGACGTGAATTTTGCAGAATCAATATAGAATGGACGGTACGTAAGAGTCAAAGGCGAGACTTAAGGATCAACTCCTTTCTCCTCAACGCTAGAGCAGACGCTCTTACCACTGCGCCACGCGAGCCAGTAAATACATGTATGTCTTTTTTTTTCAACTAACTGCATATATTTAGCTTTCATTTGTTTTTAATGTTTCTATGCTTATCTACTTCTGCTAGTATCCAATATTTTTATCATTACCATTACAGGTATCAATGCAACGTTTGGCAGATTATATATATGTTTTAAAATCAGGCAACAATAAAAGAAACTAGAGGTACTGTGAGCAATGGGCTCACTAAATGATACCCCCCGCCTCCCATATGCGTATAAATGGCAGTGTCCATGTTTTTCTATGGGAAACCCAAAATATGTGTCGGATCAAAAAGTAAAGTAGGAGGTGCACAATGGCAATATGTAATAAAGATTCTGTGAAAGTTTCATCAAATTTCATTCAGTGGTATAAGAGGAGTTGCGGATAAGAGATGGGTACCCCAAAGCGTAACAGACGGAAGGACGGACCTACAGACGGACGGACGGACAGACGGACGGACGGAATTAACGATTACTATATACCCTCCCGCTTTTCAAGCGGGGGGTATAATAATTGAATATTATTTCAAAACGTCTCCATTCATTCTTTGAAAAGGTAAAAGTAATCCTTCGTACACAATTCAACACTTAATATGCATGAATTACGAAAAAATAGAAATTCACTCTTTTTGATAAGGCCTGGTGAAAATACTCAGAGTAAAAAATATAATCATAATATATAACAGATATGAATACATGTAGAGACTTACAATGACTAGAGAAAAGTATGATCCTAAGAAAAATTAAAATCTTCACAAAAATCACTAAAAAATAATTCATAGTCGGTATATTACCATTATCAAACTGAAAAATAAAATATAGAATAATAGTATTAAACATGTAGAAAATAAGGAAGTACTTCAACTGTTTTAGTTGCATCACACAATGAACACCGAGTCAACAAAGTATAAACAAACAACTTAATGAATTAATTTACAATGTGTGCTGTATATCAAATTAGCAGTCGCCTGCGAGGTCCTGTGGTTAGAGCGTCTGCTCTAGAGTCGTGGAGTAAGGAGCTGCTCCTTATGTCGCAGATTCGAATCCCACTTTGGGACGTGGGTCCTTCGAATGAGACCGTATAAACCGAGAAGCCTTGTTGCAGTTGGTGCTGGCACGAAAAAAAAAGCCCTCATGCTCAATGCTCTAAGTGTCGAGTATAGGACAAAGATGAACAGCCTTTCATCCGGCAAGTGGTAGCGTTTCCATATGAGTGAAAAATTCTCGAGAGGGATGTTGAACAATAAAAATCACACATATTAATTCACAAATTACTGTTGCCAGTCGACGTACATTGGTAACGCGACAAATTGATTTTAGTCTGCATATGAAACATTTTCTACACATAATTCAATGGTATTTTATGTTTTCCAATATTGAAACTTAGTTAATAATATGATAATTAAAAAAATTCTGGTAAAGCGGGATATTAAACCAAGTACCATTTATATCAAAGTTGGCTCAATGTTGAGCTTTGGAAACTTTATAATATTGTTCATATTAACCTGCTCGTCTCACAAATTAAACTGTACGACATTACAACACATATGCATGCAACGGAAAATGGTTTATTGCTACACATTAAACAATTTTGAAACATTTCAAATGAAAAATTCTACAAACGGCAACACTTTGAATTATCAAAAAGATGTTTCATGATAAATGTATTCAAATTATTATAGGAACAATGTGAACAATATGGGGCTTACCTCGTATAGATTTCATGTGGAAAGCAAGTCTTTAGATTGTCAATAAATATCCAGGCTATGGTGCTTTGATTTAAAGAGGTCCCGATGTTTGAAATTAGTTATAAATAAAATGACTCTAATCAATAGTTGTGGACCAGGGTCATTTGTTTCTGTTTTGTCTAGTCATTGTTTCATTTGGTGGCATTGAAGCATTTCTTGGATTGAAGCGACAAACATTGATAACAAAGGAAATTTAACTTGGAATCGCCATACCAGTGTAAGATTTCAAACTGGGTACAGGAATGAGCCTTACAACTAAGACAAAACAAAAACTTTGTCCAAATTAGCTGAGATGGATTTAGAGTGTCCATAGACATTTTTTAAGACAGCATACAGGTTGGGTTTGAATGATGAATGTTGCCTATATCATTTTCACTCAATGATGGGAGATTATTTAAAAGGAGAAGTACGATTAGGAAGTAACCAATTTGCTCCTTATAATAAAATTTGCCAGAAATGAACCAAACGGCGTAAACATGTTGTACATTAATATTTTTAAAGTCGAAAAGCAACAGTTATGCATTCACTCATATTTCGGCTAAAGGTCACACTCTGTTTTTTTAATATAACGAAAATTTCTCCAAATCTTTTAATGACCAAAAAATCTGCCTAGATATCAAACAATTAAAGCATAATTAACATACATTTTTGAGGTTCAATTATGTAAAGCTAATCTACAAATAATCACTTTTGAAAAAAAAGTTCTGAGTCCAAACATATACTTTTTCAAGTTACGATTAAAAGGATGTTTGATTTGCTCAGAAGCAAAATCTATGTAGTCTTTGAAACAAGGCCTTCCGCCAACTCGATAGAATTTCCCTTTTTACAAATTTTGCCCCTTTTTGTCATAACTGTTTGTATATTCTTATGAAGAAAAATTTGCTTTAAAATATCGTTCAAAGATATGAGTAAAATACATGTATTCTCCAAAGGGATATTTAACAAACAAACATAACCAAGATATTTTGATAATTTTTTATTAAAAACACCATTATATATTCTACTAGTCATATATATAATTTGGTTTGTAACAATTGTATTTTTAATTGTACATATCCATTGTTATATGTATTGCAAGCTAGTATTTTGACAAAGAATACACAGAGGAATGAAATGGATAACGCGTGGTTTACGACACCTACAATGAAACTTCCATGTACGTTTCTGGTGTTTCATAGTTATGGGTTAATGCATGTATGCGAAGGTCGGTATAACTTCGTTTTCTCCTCGGATTAGTCCGTTGATCAATGCTATAAAATAAAATCAACTTTGTTGTCTTTGTTTTAAATTAAATTATTCAAAAGACTTGTATTTTTTTTCCGTGAAAATATTAAACACGTGAATTTTAAATGAATTCTAAAATCACAAAAACATCTTACCTCTTTCCTTCGTGCAACTCCCCTGAAAGAGAAATCGGAATTATGCACGGGATTGAATTAAATATTAAACATATTTTAAAATACATGTACTGCTCCACAATGTATATTTATTCTTCATCATTCAATAAAGTGTTAGCTTTTTTTCTCATACACATATATACCTGTTGTCTTGCTCTGAATTTTCCTCCATGCTATGCAAATGCAATTCCGCCGATAGTCATGACTACTGATGCAATGATAGATACGATTGTGCTGATCAATGGAAAACCGTAATCTTTCCATCGACATTTTTCAATTTCTGAAATAAGGAGATGAAGGAAAATCCATTTAACTTATACAAATCGGGAGCAAAGCAAAAACGGGCGCCAGGGGTAAGATCTGGTGCCATGGATGACGAGGCAATGTTAGGTCAATACGTGAGCCCACTATATAAAAGCTCATTTTTAAAGGAATATTTATTTGAAAAAAATGGACGCAAATCCTGAACGTGTTGTAACAAACTGATCAAATTGTAGACAAAAGTAATGACTTTTCATGTTGTGTTAAGAAACTCAACAAATGAAAAATGTCGATAACGATCGAACAATAATCAAGGTCAAAAGTCCAGTGAAACAATACAATATGGAGGCATAGCAAAACAGACCCCTGAAGTGTCAGAGGTTGAATCAGGTGCCACGGAGAAGTAAGCATACCCTATGTACTGATCGGTCATCCTTGCGTGTGCTCCTTGTCTGGATCAGGAAATCGGAAAAATCCGTAGATAATTAGTTTGTAAATAATAATTAACAATAAGACTTATAAAATATAAAAAATGTTTGTCAGCATTGGATATAGTAAAATATTGCATTTACTGCATTGCCATTGTATCGACCACAGAATCTGCAAAGTGATAAAACACCACGAGAAATAATGAGTTCAAACGAGACTTGCTTTCATTAACATGTTTCAATAGCCTGTCTTGTTTTAATTTATAGATTGTTTTCAAGTAGAGCATGCTCTTGTGTACCGAGTCACCTAGGAAAAATGCATTTTGGGTAGGTACGGATTCCTTTTTTACCTTTTCCAGAAGTATACCGGAGAACTTGTTGCACAATAGCGTTTGGGATTCGACATTGAAACAAAGTTACGCCTGTGAATGAAATAAATAAATAAAATTTATTTATATTTGATGAATTTTTTGCCAAAAGATGATTCATCAAGACTATTATCAACACAATCTGATTCAGAGAATTTGTGTCCCACGCTTAGGGAAAAAGTAAACCATGGGCAGTTCGGGGGTCGGAGGTGGGGAGGGGGGGGGGTGGGGGTTCGGATCCCCTTGACTGAATTTGTAGAATTATTAAATGTATACTAAAGCAAATGAAATATGCCAATATGGATATAAAGGTTTGATTGATTATTCTTTATTATTTGTGTAGAAGATTCTTTTGATATGGAATACTGTACAGGGGGAAAATAACTCGCGGTGTTAATATTCGCTATATTCACGGTGTTAATCGATCCGTGAATACAAGAAACAGTGAATAAGTTTTCAATAGGTATAGATAAGTGAGGCAACTTTTATCATATACCCATTCCGCGAATTCAAGAAACCGTGACTGGGTCTAAGAAGAGAAAAACGTGAAAATTACAACCCGTGAAATTAATCCCCTATACAGTATTTATCACACTGTAATGATGATTTTATGAGTTTGTACAAGCCAGACCTCATAAATTTTTCATTTCACATGCTGAATACTATCATTTAGTTAAAAAAAAATGAAAGAAAAACCATTGGATTTTCCGGGATGCGAACCTTGGCCCTATCACATGTGAAGCGAGAGACATACCACTAGACCACGGAGCCGCGTTAACATGGCGAAAGTTATATACAAACATTAAGTCACATACATGTATTATATTCACGTTCGATATATTGTCAAAATTTAACACAATGCATGGTGTCTAATTTAACCTTTAATAAACAGTTCTAATAGATGTAATAAGAATATAAAGTCCGCCGAGAACCTGTTTTATACGTAACAACTCTCCTTATAGCCCCTGTGCTAATTATAGCGACATGTAATACGATCAATACTAATAAAACAAACGGGGCAGTACACTTTGAGAGGGGTGAGAGAGGTCCTAGGGACTTTTGGTATAAAATTACATTGCAAAAGCTCAAAATCCTCTTGAAATATCGCCCGCAAAACGATAGTATTACACACAAACAGAATGTATACATTTATGACCTTGAAGTTTGACCTCTTGACCTCAAAATTGATAGGAGTCTTCCTTAAGCCACAGGGAGTTGTTATGTAAATTTTCATTGCAAAAGCTCAAAGGGTTCTCGAGATATCGCGCGGAAACGAAAGTGTTATAACAGACAGAATTTGCAAATTTATGACCTTGACCTTTGACTTTTTGACCTCAAAATCAATAGGGGTCTTGTTTAGTCCATAGGGAGTTGCTATGCAAAATTTCATTGCAAAAGCTCAAAGGGTTCTCGAGATATCGTGTGGAAACGAAAGCGTTACAGACATACAGAAAGACGGACGGACGGATGTCCGGACGGACTGACGGACGGACACACCCAAATTAATATCCCCCACTTTTCAAGCGGGGGACAATATATAATATTCACAAAACAAACAGCTTTCTGCAGCTTAAGGGGCATAATGAAGATATAGATTGAGTGAAATAATCCGCAATTTCCAATGGGCAATGTAAAAAAAAATCTTATTTTAAGAATCACTTCAGATAAAAACACAATTTCGACAGCTACAGTGAAAATGATGCGTTGCATATGCAGTTTGATCAAAGTTTTCCCAGGAAAAGCTTCCTCGTGATCCATCGCCATGTACCCATAATTATGTATAGTGTCAGGAAAATAGAACCCGTTGTATCTCAAAATAATTTTAAAGATTATGTGTTAGTAATTTTACAATACTTAAGATGGACAGCAAACACTAACATATTCATATATATATATATATTTATACAATGTATATGATACATATGTTCAAATTTTATTGACGTATAAGATACAGATGGGAGGTGGCGTAGCATTATGAAAAAATAGAAGAGTAACAGACCTTCTATCATCAATATGATGTCTTTCTTGTTTTCCGAATACAGATTAAGTTCTACCTCTCCAAAAATACTGATTTTCTTCGTGCAAATAAAGGAGTCCCAGTACTTGTATCAATCACAGCCATAAAAGCTACCTGTGAGATGGAACCAATCTCGAAATGTGTATAACTTATTTTACAGTTGAACAATGTACACTTGATCAATCATATAAAACTAATTATTTAAATCAAATTGAAAAAAACGAGATCAAAAATCAAATTATTTAAAAAGGTCTTGTCACAGGCAATACACAGGATGAATATGAAAGCCCTATCTCTTCTCATTCAAAAGATGTGACCAACATTATTGTTTTTGTGACGGACTGACAGAACAAGAACTACAGACTGACAGACGAATGGTATTTATAATTGAGTGATGCTTCAATGATATGATGGCACTGACTGCTCACAGGAGGAAATGGAATATATTTTTGTGGGGTCCCATTTGAGCAAAATCTCTTGATTCGTGGATTAGGACTTGTTCAGTAGTTATGTATGTAACATTTTACATTTCGTGGTGGACATGAATTAGTTGATCTCTGCATACCTCGAAAACTAACGAAAATTAAACCCCACGAATATCAGTAAGTACATGTATGTAGTGCTCAAATTGTATTGTGTTTGTTAAAACAGCATGTTACTTCAAATGTATGAAATAGACAACTAAATTCTGAATAACATTAATTTTTGAAGAAGGTCTATCTAAAATATTGGTTTCAAGTATTTCATTTTACGCACTTTGCGTTTAATCGTTAAAGATTGCGATTAATGCGTGCAATAATTTTGCAAAAAAAAAAATAAAACACATCTTACTCCTTTAACAATATTTTTGCGTTTCAAAATCCTTCCAAAAATTTGTTTTGAATTAAAATGGATTATGAGGATACTGTTGTTTGAAATCAGACATCAGTTAGCCAAAGATTATAATAAATACTGTCATCCGAACCTTTAAAGAAGAACCATTAAGGTTCAGTTTCTTTTTGCAAAATTGTACAATTTTGAGAAATTGTACAAAAACAATAGCATCATTACAACCAAAATGTATTAAACCCTTTAGAACCTAACCCTTTTAACGAAGCCCATAATCAAATGCCTACATATCACAAAAAGTTAAAAAGTTAAAAATGTTTCGGTGGTATAAATATCACTTGTGAATTATGTAGTAGCGTCATGTTGAAAATTTTGAATGTACCGGGAGGGCAGTAAATACAAAATTTACAAAATGAATTTTACAACATGACAGTAGGCCAACACAAATCGATGAATCTGTTTTCATTTGATTTTAATTTTGATCTCATATGATTCCATGTTACTTTGTTCTCGTGAAAAAGTTCCTTTAAGTCTACATGCTTATTTGTGTTGCTTGTAATTCCAACATTGCATCAGTCGTTTCCTAAACCATGAACTTTGTGACCGCAACGTGGGAGATTTTTGGAATCATTTGTTTTCCTCTTTAGGCTAGTCTTTAATTTTAGAAAATTGTTTGCATAGCTTCAAAGTTTTGAAGTAGACAAAAAAGGAAAGAAAAGATGTATTTTAAACAACCTACTTAAACTTCATTAAGAATATATGTAGAGATCTATGAGTTTAAGACATATCACAAATTTTGTTCTCATGTTGTTTTTGTTTTTTACAACCCGACATTTTTCTCCTCTTTTAATTCACGTCAGTGATTCATCCTCTCAAAGATCCTTTTCTCGAAGGAAATCAATTGAAAGAGAACAATTTCTTCAAAGTAAAAGAGATGGAAAAAGTTATATCTGTAAGCGTGTGTCGATCAAATTTACTAATTAAGTTTGATATAGAAATGACTGCCTTTGAACACAATATTACCGCGTTTAAATGCAAAACTATCACGTTTGAACGCAAAAAACCACTAGTGTTCTGTTTTAAAGTCGAAAAAGTAATACTTTAAAACGCAAAAATGTGTTTATAATCGCAAAGGTATTACGTTTATTCGCAATTTATTATTACGTATAATCTAAAAAAAATTGCGTTTAATCGCTAAAGTACTTGTACTTCGTTTAAATGCAAATGATTTAATTTTGTTTGTATTCTGGCCTCTCATTGGTTAATAATCATTTCTGTATATTTCTTCTCTTTCTATTCGTTTTCTCTAAGATATCTCCTTGAAAGTTAGTTGAGTAGATTTCTTGATAATTCTACCGGAATTAGGCAAGTCGATAGGTGGGGAGCTAAGGCAATCTAATTAAAATCAGACTTCTTAGATCCGCGCTGTATACACTCTGCGTCAATCTAATTAAAATCAGACTTCTTAGATCCGCGCCGTATACACTCTGCGTAAGATTGACCTGGGAGGCCTCGTGTAATTTAAATCTATTAGTGTACATTTTTACAATCTAGATCTATAATTTTATCTCACAATGAAATGGGAAAAAAGGATCACTGTTAAGTTAGCAAACTGTGTAGTATGCCAGGGACATCAACGATACCTGAGGGAAGTGTGGGATAACATGCATAACTGGCTTTGCCCTTTATGCACATTATCCCACGTTTCTCACTATCATTGATAACTAGACAGTGATTCCTTAAAATAAACAAACATCATGGCTACTAGGTCTATGTTTCATTTATTACCTCGAGCTCCTTTCGTCAGCCCCGTCAGTCCATTACTGCGGTTGTATTATTGAGCGGCAAATTTTGATTCATATTTACACCCGCAGTTTGTGATTTTTAAATTAAATTCGCGGATTATATAAAAACGTAAACTGGCCCAAACCAGGTTATACTTAAATAATTTGGCTAACAATTTTTTTTTAATTGATTTAAGGGTCTCCGATCCTCAACCAGGAAGGACAACTCTTTAATTTATTATTCAATTCAAAGTCTCAAAATAAAGCTTGAAAACTAAATCTTTTCATGCAACATTTTTCATATCTCAATGTGTTTCAAGGTTTTTTGAAGTTCTCAGAAAGGTCTAATTGAAAGTTAAAATTTTTACCCCGTAAAAGCACTTTAGAATATTAAGATATATCAAGAAATAAATGTTCATTTTAATCTAGCCATAGATACCAATGTTTCTTAATATAATATGAAATTAGAAGTGCTTATGGACGTTTGCAATGACAGGGGATTCTTTTTACACTTTGAATTGTAAAATGATAGAAGTAAATAAAAGAAATTAAAGCACATTATATGTATAAAAATTGTGGAATTTCTTTAAAAGCCTGGATATCTATGATTTTTATTTTTGAAATGTGTTAATTGATCAAAAAGATCGGTTCACTTTTTGCATAAAATGGCCCTGTAGATATACCAGTTGATTAATTAACACTTGATTTTCCATTTGAAGCATCAAAATAAAATAGAGACTTTGTGCTTTCATTTCCTATAAATAATTTCTCCTAAAAGTCCAGGTCGTGGAAAACTGGCTTTATGGAACTGCAATGTGCTTGAATTTTCAGGCAAACATGTATAATTGAGTACTTTCAATGACGAAAAATGATATCAGCGCACTCTCTGATCTAAAAAATAAAACGTCTTTCAATACCCAGATATACGTAGTTCTATCATTTAGTAGTTGTACATTTTAGATCAGAGGTTGCGCTCTATATATATAATATCGAAAAATAACTTTAAAAATTGGCCGTTTTTGCAAACTTTCTCAGAATAGGAGGAAATTGTATAATGCATTGACTAGCAAGAAAATTACGTCATTTTTTATAGATACGCAGTCACCAAAGATTTAAGTGCTATTCAATACATTGTTAAGTAAAACTATGCAAATTCAGTCTTCTGAAATTCACAGGGCCAAATAAGGCAAAAGTGAACTTGTTCTTTGAATTGGAAAATGCATAGCAGGTGTTTTTATTCGCAATTCCTGAAAACATATTTGAGATTCACTAATTTCTCTATATAATATGATGAACTTGAAAGATGAAGATTGAAGAATTATTATAGGTAAAACACGATACTTTAAAAATTCAGAGACAATTTTGTGAGCATTTTCAATTAGTCAATGCTTGATTTTCAGAGCCTTAGGATCGGAGTACCTTAAACGCAATAAAAATATTTCTTTCTCGAACTGACCTCAACGGGCTTCCATTATTAACGTTTTTAAAAATAAACGTTTTAATTGCCCGGATCGATAGATTGGGGCGTATATTATATTGTCCTGTCTATCTGTTTTTCTGTCTGTTTGTCTCTCTGTCTGTCTGATTTCAACTTTAACATACGCCATAACTTTTATACTGTGAGAGGTAGAGACTTCATATTTGGTATGGATACTCCATTTATTAAGTTCTTTCAAATGACACCAAGGTCAATAACCTTTTGACCTTGACTGTGACCTATATGCTAACCTATGTGCTTACAAGATGTTTATAAAACAATTATGCACCCTCCTCCAAATTGGAACTTTCCTAAGTCCAATGGGCATAACTCTATCAAAAATGGCACGACCAAAAACAGAACATGACCTAGATTTCACCTGATAAATCTGTATACCAAATTTAATTTTCAATATGTGCAACCTCTGCAAAGAAAATGAACAAAAACTGCAAATATTTGGAATTTTTCAAAGTCCAAGGGGAATAAATCTGACAAATATGGTGCGATTGTACTAGATATTAAGCTGATGAATCAGTAAACCAAATTTCAATTAAGTATGTGCAACGTCTGCAAAGAAAATGTACGGAAACTGCAAATGATTGAATTTTTAAGTCGAAGGGGCATAACTCTAACAAAATAAGTGAGATCGTACCTAAAACAGAACTTACCAAGATATTTATCTGAAAAATCTGTATACCAAATTTCATTTCAGTATGTGCAAAGGTTGTGAAGAAAATGAACGGACACTAAATTGACTAACAGATCGACAGACAGCAGCAAAGCAATATTCCCTTCCTTCTTGGAAGGGGGAGGGGGCGGGCATAAAAAATAGCTTTTTCGAACTTTGTTGCCGCCGGGCGCAAAGTGTTTCACAAAAACATCTAGTTTTGGGTTTTTTAAATGTGTCCATTACATACCTTTATATATGTTTTTAATTCCAATAATATCTGATCCGTTTTTATCCCTAATTAAAATTTCCAAAGCCTTTGATTTAAAAGTTATCTGTGATATGCCACCATATATATCACACCGCAAATATCCAGAGAAAGATGCTGCTTGAAAAACGTTACCCCTGGCTATTTTTTGGACATCAGTGATTGATAAGTAGCTCCTCTGTTGCTCTGAAAATAGTTAACTAGAAGTAGTATGTTTACTTAATATGATACACATAGAAAAGGTCCCAAGTGACGCACTAAAGTGCACTCATTCTTTCGCATAAAAATACCCGTAACATTTACATTTTGTTAAAAAAAATGAATCATAATCAACATTTCAAAAAGATTAATCCATAGGAAATTAAGGTCAATCGAAGCAAAACTGTCTTTCTGGTGTTATCTTTCATAAATCAAATTCATCTTAATTAAATGTCTATCTTTTAGTACTACATAACGTTTTATGCGCCAGGATCGAAACATCCGAGGCGTATATCGTTTTGTCCTGTCTGTCTGTTTGTCTGTAAACTTTAACCTTCGCCAAAACTTTTGAACCATGAATGATAGAGACTTCATATTTGGTGTGCCTACTCCACTAATAAAGCTCTTTCAAATGACATCAAGGTCAATGACCTTGTGACTTTGACTGTGACTTATATGCTAAAAATAGAGGAATTTTTTTTCAAACTTTAGTTTTTGCCATAACTTTTAAACCATGAAAGATAGAGACTTCATATTTGATATATATACAACGCTTATTCTGCATTTTTAAAAGACACCATGGTCAATGACCTTGTGACCTTGACTATGGCCTATACGGTAAATATAGCTTTTTTGATGGCAAACTTTAACCTTCGCCATAACTTTTGAACGAAGAAAGATAGAGACGTATTATTTGGCATGCATACTCCACTAATGAACCCCTTTCACATGACATCTAGTTTAATGACCTTGTGACCTTTACTGTGCCTTATATGCTAAAAATAGCTTTTTTGAACCTTCACCATAACTTTTGAACCATGAAAGATAGAGACCTGATATTTGGTATGCATACTTCACATCAATATCTTTCAAATGACACCAAGATCAATGACCCTGTCTCCTTCACTGTGACCGTTAGGCTAAAAATAGGTTTTTTTTTAAATTTGTTGCCGCCGGGCGCATAGTGTTTCACAAACACATCTTGTTTTATCTGAAATTTGAAATTGTACCGAATTCTTTTTGTAATGTCCTTATGCGGTGAATACGATTGAAATTGAAACGTTGACATAAAAAGCTTTGAACATGACCCTCTCTTTGGCCTTTCTCATCAACTTTTATAATGAGCCATAAAGGTTATTTTCTTTTACATTTCAGTATATATATTTGAATGTAACTGTTTTTATTTTTAAAATTAAAGTCCGTCGGATGGAACGTTAAGTGGTGTCCCGTGTCAATTATAACAACCCTCTCGGCACGTAAAAGATCATTTCTCTGGAGTTCGAAAAAGAGTAGGCTCACTGGGGGCCGCAAGAGAAACCCAACTTTCAAAATCTTTCATATTATTTTTTAATTTCTCCGCCGAAATATGGCTGAAATATTGCCGTCTCGGCGTTCAAAAAACAATAATCAATCATCAATCAGTATTCAATACAAACATAAAATGTAAGTTACCTGGGACACATGAAAATAGAATGCACAATCTTCCAGGATATAGGGAATGAAAAAGTTCGGTAATGGTGGCATTACATCTGTGTTTTCCATAACATGTAGATAGGACAGTTTCTAAGGAGTATCTGAAATCCATGTACATGTAACTCACATAGTACACTTCATATCCTGTCCCGTTATACAGTTTCACGTCTTTAAGCAGTATAATGTCCATTTTTCTAGAGCACTGAATGAACTCATAGGTACCCTTTCTCCAACATTTTCCCTCGGTCATTGCATACACTGTTAAAAAAGATAAAATACTTGTAAAAATTTTGGATAACTTAGAGATACCGTTAATCACAGAAGGGTACATGTAGTTGTGAAGTTAACTTTGTTATTTAGGCGTACAAAAAAGAATTAAAAGCACTTCCTTTAGACCAATTTTCATTAACTGTATATACTTACATCTTACATGTAATTAACTTACCTCCATTCAGAAGGCACAAGAAGAATATAAAGAAAGTCATCTCTTTTCATTCCACCTACAATATTCCATTTTTCTTTCATTCATTTATTTATTGTTTGGAATTCGCAGTAAGCAATTCCATAAAATGAGATCGTTTGTGCCAAAAAGTAAAGTTATCATGATCAATAGAGTTCAAATTCCGGATGGTTTTTGAGGAAGTGTATTTTTTTCCTTTATTTAAGGAATCACTGTCTAGTTAGTATAGTACACCAGGTCATCACCTAAAGTGGGAAACATGGGATAATTTGCATAACGTGCGAAATCCTTTATGCCTAAATTATCCATTGTTTCTTCGCCTGTTATGCAAATTATTCCGTATTTCCCACTATCGTTGATGCCTTGGCATACTATACTAACTAGACAGTGATTCCTTATATTTCCATCTCACTGTGAAATATAATTGTAGATTTACATTTTTTAAATTTCGATTTAGATTTAAATAACACGAGGACTCCCATGCTTATATCAATAGTCCTCGCCAACTGATGCCAAATACAAAGGCAGTCGCACAAGATTGACATGCATATTTGGCCTCCATAGCGTCAGACAGAGACAGATGCACACGAGATTTGCATGCATTTTTGGTCTCTTTACCACCTGACCTAGCGACCTGGCTAATTTACATTCCGGTAGATTATCAAGAAATCAAGTCCGCTAACTTTCAAAGAGTAATCACATAGAAAGAAAATTAGAAATGGAGATATTAGTATTTCAAATGATATCCTTCAATGATGATAGAGTTCAGTGCTTAAATACATTAAAAAAATAGTACTTTCCTTTAAATTGCAAATTTTATATCAACAGCATTTCATAGATATCAATGATTTAAACAATAACCTTTTTATTTCCGACTCGGAAATAAATAGCAATCACAGTTTAAAGTCAATTTAATTATAGAAACTTGGCGATATTTTAGTTCAAATTCGGTGAAAATTTAAATTTGAACGTAAATAACAAATATCATGTAAATCTACAATCTCGTATTTTTATTTTAAGCTCAGATATGCCAGATATAGCTTTAATAAAGGAAAGATTGCTAGTACTTTACTACATATACAAATAACTTTTTCATAGTCAGCAATATTTCTAATATGTTTATATATATTTCAATGGATAACCTGAGTAATGTTTACCAGAATGGGGAATGATTTTACCATAAGGTTAAAAGTTGTGCAAAATTTTGTGCAAAAATACATGCATTATTTTTTTTAAATGGTTACAGAGAACAATGAGGCAGAAGTATAATTCATATGGCTAGTGATTCTTGCTTTCAAATTGACAAAACAAAAATTAATTTCACGTGACCTAGGATCGTACCGGTACGACTAACATGTCAATGCAACATTAAACGAAACGATTGAATATTTTTTGAAGACTTATTGCTCTATAAAATATATACGGTGCAATTTAAACCCCATTGATGAATTAAAGATTGACCCGGAATGAAAACCGACCGGCAAGATGTTCAACTTCATATTTAAATATGGAATGATAAGATCAGCCTTATTTTATTTAGATCCTATATGCTGTTAGAATTCAGCTACAATATCATCCATTCCTTACATACTTATTAAGTCTTCCTTGGGTGGACCATATGGCTACTATAGTCGCTCTCCACTTTACTTTATTATGGACTGTTCTTTATTCCACAGTCCTGGTCTTACAAATGTTTTCTAGTTCTTTCAATCCAGCGGTGTAATGATTGTCCTTGTTAGCTCACCTGAGCTGAAAGCTCAAGTGAGCTTTTCTCATCACATTTTGACCGTTGTCTGTCTGTCCGTCCGTCTAGCTGTCCGTCTGTAAACTTATAACATTTCCGACTTCTTCTCCAAAACAGCTGGGCCAATGTCAACCAACTTGCTACAATTTAAGATATTCTCTCTAATACGGTATGATTAGGGTATTTTTGCATGGCAAAAAGAATGTCTTATGATTTGTGAAAAATTATCCCACAACCCTCGGGTTGAGATTTTATCCGAGGTGGGGGGGGGGTCCAAAAGTGCCTGTGAAGGGATCCTGTAGATGAAATTTCTTTCAAATCCGATCATAAAACTAATGAAACTATTTAACATATGCATGTATATATAAATAATGCATAAGAGATCTTCCAGATCAAATACAGGGCTAAGCACTGTAGTTGGTGTAATACTTAACCGGGTCATTTCAACGCGTTGATGTCACAATATAGAGAGTTTTCCTAAGATGCATTTCATGGTTCAAAAGTTATGGTAAAGGTTTTAAAAAGCTATTTTTAGCATAAAGGTCACAGTAAAGGTCATAAGGTCAATGACCTTGGTGTCATTTCAAAGAGTTAAATGAGTGAAGTGAGCATATCAAACATGAAGTCTTTATCTTTCATGGATCAAAAGTTATGGCGAAGGTTAAAGTTTGAAAACGAAAAAGCTATTTTTAGCACATAGGTCATAGTCAAGGTCACAAGGGCATTGACATTTGCATCAATGGAAAGAACTTAATTAGTGGAGTATGCATACTAAATATGAAGTTTCATGGTTCAACAGTTAAGGTGAAGGTTAAAGTTTGCAGAAAAAAGTTTTTTTTTTATCATATAGGTCACATTCAAGTTCACTAGGTCATTGACATTGGTGTTATTGGAAAGAGCTTTATTAGTGGAGTATGCATACCAAACATGAAGTCTCAATCTTTCATGGTTCAAAAGTTATGGCGAAGGTTAAAGTTTGCAGACAAACAGACATGCAAACAGCTAAACAGACGGACAGAGAGGCAGGACAAAAACAATATACGCCCCGGATCTATCGATCCGGGCGCATAAAAATCATTTTAACAAGTGTGAAAATAGCGTTTAAATAAGTTTTGTATTTCTAAACAAGATCTTTTGAACGACAATCGAGATGGAGAAATGCTGGTCTTAATCGAATGTGATGAAATCCCTAAAAAAATCTTTTTTTGAAGAAGCCATTCTCAGCTTTAAAAGCAATTGTGCATTGAATACCTTAGCAATATAACCATAAACACTATATAAGGTGATAGCGGTATACATGTATCGCTACGAAAAATAAGGAAATATGGCGATAGAAAAGCTTATTGATCTGGTTTTTCATACAATTTAGTTGTTTCTTGTCCATAATTTGCTATAGTCAAAAAAGAATTAGGAACCATGAATATTTAATTCATATGTGACACTCTATAGTGATTTTCGTTTACGAATAAGAAAGGGATTTTTTTAATTTGGCTTTCCTTTTATATGATTTTTTTAAACATTTGATAGCAAATTCCTTCATCTAATTTGTGTTCCTTATAATTTGTGTGATCAACGACTAAATACCAGTATTAATTTTATCGAATCAGTCCCTTTTCCAAGATTTCTTCTTTTTTTTGGGGGGGGGGGTGAAAGAGAGTAACATTAATCATTCTCATGATAATACAAAAGCAGAATATCGATCAAATAAGAGCAATTTTTCATTCAGAAGGTTTATTAATTTCTTGATCTCTGCTTACTGTAATTGATATATGGCCTGCAATATGAAATACGTGCTTTGTACAGAGTAGAAAAAAATATTAAAACATTTCTCCCAAAATTGCTGTAAAGTATCGCCTTAGAGATAGTTGTTGTTAAATACTGAATATAGGGTATAACCTAGAAAAAAATATATATTTATCATGCACTTAATTAAACGCACAAGATACTAAAAATTACATTGATGGGACAATCATGTAAAAGAGGGGAAAAAAGGAATGCGAGAGAACTCGTGCACACTTATGGAAAGATAAGTCCTGACCGCTGACCTGCAGGCGGTACCAGATAGCCTCGACCTTCACTTATGCTACCCGCATACAACGGATATAATTGGTCAACAGGAGATGCTTACACCTTCTAGGCACCTTGTTGCAGTTGTTGTTGTTGGGGGGGGGGTTAATTTCCCAGGATTTGAGTTTTATATCCCATACTTATTCAGGCTATGGTACGCAACAAAATAATTGCAATTTATGTACCAGCCTCCATTAATGATTTCTTCTAGGTCAAGGTGCATTTTTTTTTCAGATTTCCTATTTCCTGTTCACTGATATTGTGATTCATTGATCAAATCACCTACTTTTTTTTTCTCCTCATATTTTATTAACAAACATTGTGTTTGAAAACTATGAAATGAGAATTGATTGTCTTAAGTAACTTTAAACATCAATAAATGCAATATTTAGCTACTATAAAAACATCAGATTCCTTATTGGACTTTAGGGATCTTTACTGTTCTTCATGTTCAAGAACTGTATTTCCTAAGCTTTTTAACAATTGATTTTTAGACGTTTGAAGCTAGTCTATTATATACAATGAATTAGACTCTATAGTAAACATTATTCAAAGATATACAAAATAGAAAAATAATCGGAACGGATATATGCTCCGCTGGATTCTATGTGCATCTCTTATGCAAATAAAACATTTTTTTAACGTTACCAGATTGTTAAAGCTGCAAAAATTAAAATTCGATACTTTTATTACATGTAACCCAAAAACAATGCGATACAAAACAATTTATTTACAACAAAAAAAGGAGCAAGACAATACAGAAAACTATAAACTCAATAAAATTCAAAGCAAAACCATTTTCTATTTTAATATATAATGGAATCAATTGAAAATGTAAAAATTAGTTTATACTGAACAACGTTTTGTGACTTTAAAAAAAAATCGAAGGTAAACATTTATAATTCACTCATAAAAATCTTGCTTCAGTTAGTATTTTCATGAAAAAAAAAGATTGTATCGAATATATCATCTGTCATTGTCATTTTAAATACACCATTCAGTTGTTATTAAAACTTGTAGTTAAACCTCATGCACAATTAATGAAAATACTTTGATAATGCATTTCGTAAAGTAGCGTGTAATTTAATGGCGCCATGCTGTAGAACTGTCTATTGAGTATTTGTACGCAAGAAAGGAGTCCTTTTAATAGTGCTTCAAGAAATCATTATAGGAACAAGACTGAATGTTAAGTACTCTCATGTACATGTAATTGCAAGGGAAATTATATTTTTACTGTGTGTTTCAATCCAGATTAATATTACAAGAATATTGTTTAAAAAAAACTTCAAGAAAATGTTTAAATGTCATATTCTTGTGTGTTTTCTTCTTGATGTTTTCGGGAAATTTTCACATCCTCTTTCTTTGGAAAAACAGCTGACAAGAAATCTTTATTTTGACAACACTCTGCCATTGCATTCCTTGTACTACGTAAATGTTTTCGAGGGCGTTAGTCAAGATGAATGCGCTGTGCACTGCTTAATACTAAAATCGGTGTGTGTTGGAATATTGTATAACAAAGCGCTCTTTTCATGTAAACTCATGAAATGCTATCTCAATGAAAGGTCAATTGATAGAAATCGTGCTGATATCGGATGGAAATCCTGGTTTCAAAATAACGGTAAGTTTATTAACCTTGTATACATTTACTTATATTGGCAAGCAATAATATAAAAAAAATATGTATTTTTTTTTTCAGATTAATGCATATATTAGGAATCATCTCCTTTATCATTTTTTTAATATCATAACGTAATGGCGATGATTCCCCCAGAAAAATAAATGTATACAAAGGTTTCAATTTGAAAGAAATCTGAGTGTGTTAATTTTTGAGTTACTCAAATCGAATGAATTTATTATGAGTCATCATTCTTCAATTTTAAAAAAAAATTTAGATTTGTTTGTGTATATATTTTTTAGTTTGCCCTGATGGTTGGTTTCCTTTTGATGAACATTGTTACACCTTCAACGAAACCCCACATGCATGGGATAATGCAAAGGTAAATGTTTATCCATTATCCATGATTAATGCTTTTCTGAAATAAAGAACCAAGATACTGTAAACGTATTACATTTGGTTGTGTATTCTTTTTAGCGGCTTTGGCGGATCGCAGCAACCGCTAAATCAAGTACATAGCTAAATGTCTCACACGTATACACGTAAATAAGAATATGAAGAAATGCGCTAAATCAAATCTACGCTAACTTATTCAAAAGTCAATTTCCGCCAAATATCGTACACGCTAAATGTAATACATTTACAGTAGTAGCATTTTGCTTAAAATATCTGTGAATTAATATTATTATCTTTGAATCTGAATATTATCCATGAACCTATGTACCTTTGCATGGATTCTATGACAAAGATTTTTGTTGCAAATAAGCACCTTTTTATTATCATATTATACTGGAATATATGTACAAAAAATACAATGTAACTATACCGAGAAAAAAGTTTTAAGTCAAAGATTTTATAAATTTACTTCAACAGAAAAAAAATAATAACTTCAAAAAGTGATCAATTTAATAATTAAAAAAAAAACCTTTAAACAATACATATCTGTAAGCAAGTGTCCCTGGAAATTCAATAGGACATCAGTTTCCTTGGAGGACAACGACCTGAAACTTATGACGAAACATTCCATAGTCAAATGTAGAATAAAAACAAAGCTCTGATATTTTATTAATCAAGTCAGCAAAAAAAACGATCCAATGATGGGTTAAATCTGGTTTCATTAGCAAAGCTATTTAAAATTATTTTTGTATGTAACAAAATGTATAGATTTTTGAATTTTGAATTAACAATTATTTTAAAGTATATATGAAGTTCCATTTAAAAGATAAAAAGTAGTAATATTATAAATGTATACACTCATACTTTTTTTTAGAACTAAAAGACCTTGATTCTGAATGATATACTGTTACTGTTGGCTAAAATGATATCAATAATGGGCTCTCTACTAATTTTTATTTGTCTAAATTATTCTTTTTATTGAAGTTCAAAGTTTTGGGCAAAATGATAAGAAATTTTGACTTCTATTACCAAAGTGAATATAATTTAATAGATTTATGAAGGAAGTTGTTTATGACTACAAAAGTAGTCCGAAACGAATGTTATGGTTTTATTCACTTATTCTGATGTGCAGTCGGCCAATGCCTGCATTGACTGACTGACTTTGAAGTCGGCCAATGTCTGCATTGACTGACTGACTTTGAAGTCGACCAATGTCTGCATTGACTGACTGACTTTGAAGTCGACCAATGTCTGCATTGACTGACTGACTTTGAAGTCGACCAATGTCTGCATTGACTGACTGACTTTGAAGTCAGTCCTTGCCTGACATTGATAGACATTATAATGGACAAAACCTGACTGAGCCTGCAATCATAATGCATAGTATAGTAATGGAGGTCCTTCGCTGAGGAATTTAGAAATGTTAATTATCTGCATTCGCATATAGTTGTACAAAATGACCTGCATTGCAACAATGCAGGTAAGGAGATTTAAAATGGAAAAAATATTTCTGGTGAAAACATCTCGAACTGAAATATCAGTATTTTCCTTTTACCAACCCAGAATTTAACTTTATTGTGCTCAACTTTGAAAAGTAAAATTTTGTCAATTCAAATGTGTGCTTCAGATGCACCAGCCACTTGTAACCACAGCTTGAAAAGAGGATATTTGCAAAAAGAATAGTTTAGACAAATTAAAAAGTTAGTTGAGACTATATTCAATGCAATTATGCAGTTTGGGAAATGCAGAGTAATAGTTGAAAACGAATGCAGTATTTTAGGCAAAAATAGATTGAACATTATCATTATTATCTCAATTCAACTTTAAAATTACACCAAAATAAACTAACGGACAATATGCAGAGAACGATAAATTAATGCATTTCAGTTTAAAATACAATTATATTAGTGGGAACCTAGCATTTTTTTTAACATAAATAACTTTTAAATTACTTATTAGTCCACTCTCACTGATACTTCATAGAATGAAATGACATCAAATCTTCAATCTGAATGAAACTACTACTGTTGGATAAATGTCTTTATAGAAACAATGTGAACAATACGGTGCGTACCTTGTTGAAATAGATACATATGCAGAAAATGTATGGATCATAGAGGTTTTTCTTCCTGCTTGGAATAATGGTAAGACGCTCAGTTTCTATTCTCAACCAAACAGAAAACCACTGGAAACATTTAGCATTGAATATCTCTTACCTAAGTGAACAATAAATTGGGCCTTTAAGCCCCGGAATCAAAGCACAACTCTTGTTTTATTTACCTGATAAAATAGTGGAGTGGCAAAACCATCAAAAATTTGAATTTAATGTACCACCCTACCCTACCCTACGGCTGATTTTTACATTTTTGGTCAGATATATTATCAAGGAATAATTTTTGCCCGGTCGTAGAAAATTCTATGGTCAAACTTTAAAATAAAAGAAGATCAAAGATCAATGAATGAAATCTGACCATAATATTGTACATTTAAAGAAAAGTTCAAGGAATTCGTGAAAATAATATATATTTGTATAGAAATTTTATTTATTCGGTGAATATATTGATTTCATGGAAAAGGAACGAAAAATTGAATACGAATGCCCGTTTGTCTGTCTGTAAAATGAAAGCTTTGCCATATAGTATCTTATTTAAATTTGAAAGGTTTAATGCTAATGTCCGTTATTCTTTTCGTACAGTCACGTAATATTATTTAGTACACAAAGTAAAAAAAAAAAACAAAACTAACAATTCTTTCTCAAAAGGAAAAAATATCGAAAAGCTTTCTTAAGACAGAACAAACCATGAGTTTTCCAAGCAAAAACTTTAGTGGCTTGCTATTACGGTTCCGTTTGATTCATATCTTCCTATCTGGTACGTCTTTTCAAAAGAAAAGTTTAAGTACTGTAAGCTGAAAAAATATGATACACCCCCCCCCCCCCTTTAAAGGATTATAGTTTTGGCAGTATGTACATTTAAATGAGGAAATGCGTAAACAAAATATGTATCCCTTATTTTGAATAATGACAAAGTCCATGTTTTTGCTGTAGAAAACACAAGGAAGAAAATATGAAATAGTTTCTGTAAAGTGACGGACAGTCTTTAAGATGAAATACTAAAATCTTTTATTCTCTTTTTGTTTCATACCTGCGTTAATCTGTATTGCTTATGAAGTAGAAAGCAATATTCAATCATGCAGGATACCTTGTTCAAAAAAGAATGTGAAGGAAACTGAAACTGTCCTTTACGAATTTTTTTAAATTGAAAAAAGGAAAGTTACTTTCAAATGCAGTGCTCATTAATTTAAATTCAAACTGAATATTAGCGTTATCTTATTGATAATAGAAGCCAATTTAACATATCTAACAATATTTTGGTCAAAGAGAGTCTCTGTCTTAGATATGATGGGATTCTATAATCCGTTTCCTGATACACAATTTTTTTATACTCTACGCTTGAAAAGTGGGAGGGTATATAGTAATCGGTATGTCTGTCCGTCCGTCCGTCTGTTACGCTTTGGGGTACCCATCTGTTATCCGCAACTCCTCTCATACCACTGAATGAAATTTGATGAAACTTTCACAGAATCTTTATTACATATTGCCATTGTGTATCTCCTATTTTACTTTTTGATCTGACATATATTTTGGATTTTCCAAAGCAAAACATGGATACTGCCATTATATTCATATGGGAGGCGGGGGGTATGCTCACAGTACCTCTAGTTTAGATCAAGTAGAATACAAGACTTAGTGTGAGGATGTCTGTTAAAAGTGCGTTTTATTTGATCAGAAATCATTGTCTTATAGATCTTTCTAACGCTTAAGTAAACATTCGCTACTAATATCGCAATATGAATAATAAATAATTATATTGAAAACATTTTGTTGAAATAAACGCAGTTTCTATAACAAAACATAAGATTTTTTTGAAGGGGGGGGGAATTATATTCTGATTAATTTTGCATTGTAAATTTCGGTACCTGTAGCTATCCTATTACGCACAAATTAGCATTCTTTTAAAATCGATAATTTAACTTTGAAAAAAAAAATTATCCGCAAGTAAAATAAACGACTAAAATACACCCCCCTCTTTTCACTTTCATCGCAAGTTAAAAAAGAAATTCGACTTGAGAAAACTCTACGACCGGGCGAAAATGCATGAGGAGGGATGTCTCTTTTATAAAATATAACTTTCAGCCGTAGGGTATGCCGGTCCATTAAACTCGAAAACTAAGCTTCTTTTTTTAGGATTGTCACTCCACTAAAACGTATACGAGGGCTGTTCGAAAATTGTTGAGACATTGTGTATATTTTGCTTACTAATGAACGTCGTTCGGTGAAAATTAGCATATACGTTTGACATACACAAAGAATTAATAAAAAGCAAAAATATTTTACAATTATTAAATATTTTCTGTGCAGTGGTATATAAATGCGTCAATAGTAGGGGTACCCGGAGCAGTCCCAAAATCAGATATTGAAAATATGTAACATCAAAGTTTTAACTCTTCGTGGACCTAATAAGAGCGAAAATAATTCAATTTATGTGTATGATTGTTCAGCATTATTTCAAATTCATGTTGTGCAACTTTGTTAAAATTTTGACCAGAAATACGGAGATCATAAAAAACTTAAGCGCGGTGGAGAAATCTGCTAAGAACGAAAAGATGGAAATTGACGTCAAGGGCAGAGCAGCCAGCATACCCTAAAATTTTGTTTATCGCAATGTTGAACTCTTTTCCAGACTGAACGACCTGCTAAAGCAATAACAATGAGAGAACAAAAATAAAGTGTTAGGGTTTTGTTATTTCATTGGTATACATTTTTAATTTACAATTAATTCAACCAAAGTAAAATCAAACTCTCCGGACGACTATCAGTTATTACGCACTACTATATTAATATCGTCACGGTATTATTATCGTTGACCCGCGTTGCATAAATCGGCAATGCATAATTCTAAATAATCTTTTTCTACAAATGAAAATTTTACACTGGGGTAGCAACAACATACATTTTTAAAGAATAGTTTAAGAAAAGAAACTGTTTGATTTTGTAATGTTATATGTAAAACCAAAGAAGGAAAAGTATTAAAGAATCGTTTTTACATGCGAAGCCATCTCCGGCTGAAGTGACGTTAAATTATGTAGCGATGCTGCTCCGGGTCGGTAGACATATGCAGGTTTATTATTTCACCAAAACGTTTCTTATTAACATAGGAATTAGAAATTTTGTACAAGTGTTTTATTTGTTCTTTATAAAAAATTGAAGAATTTTCATGAAATTATCTCCATTCTTTATCGAGTAAATGTAATTGTCTCAATAATTTCCGAACAACCCTCGTATGTATGTTGAAAATCAGTTATGATGTCTCATATGACGTGAACGTTGATATTATGTGATAGCTGTGTTTTATTATGATTTTAATTAAAAAATATAATTCATCAAAGTATGATAAAATTATTGACATTATCCTCAGCACTATGATGATTCTAAGGTATAAATTTTAGATTTGTTCTCTTAAAAAAAGCCAATCTTGGGAAAGACAAGACAAAAATTCAAGCATTCATACGGTATGCTGAGTAATGTGGGATTCATGTTAAAAGATTTAAAATAAGCTTTTTGGTGAGTGTTATTAACCAGTTACTGATTGAGTATGAGGGCAACATATGATTTGTTGGACCTGAAGGTAAAATTTGTTAGATCTGAAGGTGAAAATGTTGCCCGAGCCACAGGCTTCTAACTTCGGCTATATCCGTGTCGATTATATTGAACGACGGTTAATAAATTGTAAGTGGACAATGACGTTGTAGTCTAACGATTCTTATTTTGGACTAACAGGCCGGTTAACAATAAAATTGTTAGGTTGATGCAAAAAACATTTCTTTTGTTGGACTTTTTATTAGTAATAGATATAACGAACGATATTTATAAGGGTATAACAATTGATTTTGCGTTGTAGCTGACTGTTCCTATTGGCCAAAATGCTGCAATTTTTGGATAGGGGCAACGGATATCGATATTGAAGGAATTTTTACTTGGAATCGCCATACCAATGTCACA
This sequence comes from Saccostrea glomerata, assembly GCA_003671525.1. NCBI lineage: Eukaryota > Metazoa > Mollusca > Bivalvia > Ostreida > Ostreidae > Saccostrea > Saccostrea glomerata. The sequence goes on along the minus strand of PRKT01000609.1, from coordinate 54,237 downwards.
TTTTCAAACTGGCGCAACAATCAGCCTAATAATTGGGGAGGAAAGGAACACTGTGTAGAAATTTGTCGAAATGGATTCTGGAATGATGATAATTGTAACTTCAATAGTGCATTCATTTGTGAAAAAGAGTTTTGATCCAGTTAAACTTCCGAATGCAAGGAACATGATGTGTATTGTTTTTATTGTCAATGATCTTAGGAGGCAATACATATGTAATCATGAATTAATAAACTTTTACATTTTCATACGGTTATAACTAGAATGTTCATAACATATACGTATTCAGAGCTTCACTTTAATTCGTAATAAAATATTTCGTAAAATTAATAAGACCATATTGTTTAACTGAATTTTCTTCTTGATATTTGCGTTATTACAATATATTGTCAATATATATTGTCAATTAACAATTGTAATTTCCATTCCTATGTCGATGCGATATATCCCGGTGAGCTTGAGATAAAAGATACCACAGAGTCTGACACATCTGTTTAATATTTGGAAATTTAACTTTAAAAAAGACGTTAATGGAAATCTAACAACCAAACTCTATGATGAACGTGATGACTTTAACTTTACCATCGCCAACTTCCCTTACTTCTGCAGCAATATACCTTCATCACCTGCATGCATACGGAGTTTGTATATCTCAGTTGATTCGATATGTACACATGTAAACTTTGAGGGTCAAGAAAATGAGCGTAGATCAACTCATATCGAACAAGCTAATTCAGAGAATTTGTGTCCCCCGCTTAGGGAAAAAGTAAACCATGCGCAGTTCGGGGGGAGGGGGGGAGGGAGTCGGATCCCCCTGACTGAATGTGTAGAATTATTAAGTGTACATGTATACTAAACCAAAAAAAAAAATATGCCAATATGGATATAAAGATTCTTAAGTATGTGTACAGAAGATTCTTTTTATATGGAATATTTATCACACTGTATTGATCATTTTATGAGTTTGTACAAGCTAGACCTCATAAATTTTTCATTTCACATGCTGAATACTATCATTTAGTAAAACAAAAAGTATTTCGAAAAAAAAGAAAAATGGATCATCCGAGAATCGAACCCGGGACCTCTCACAGGTGAAGCGAGAGACATACCACTTAACCACGGAATTACTGTAAATTGACGACAATTATATGCAAAGATGAAGTCACAAACACGTATATATTCACGTTCGATATTGTCCGTCTTTCTGTCTGTCTGTAACGCTTTCGTTTCCACACGATATCTCGAGAACCCTTTGAGTTTTTGCAATGAAATTTAGCATAGCAACTCCCTATAGTCTAAAAAAGAACCCTATTGATTTTGAGATCAAAAGGT
>PRKT01000609.1:39638-52350 GCA_003671525.1 Saccostrea glomerata | reverse complement strand
CCCCCCCCCCCCCCCCCCAATGTGCCCAGCCCCATTTGTTTTATTAGTTTTTATAGTATTACATGTCGCTATATTTAGCACAGTGGCATGAGGAGAGTTATTGCGTATAAAACAGGTTCTCGGCGGACTTTACGTTCTTATTACATCTATTAGAACTGTTTAATAAAGGCTAAATAAATCAAACACCATGGATTTTGTAAAATTTTTAGAATACCGAACATGAATATATACATGAATGTGACTTCAGTTCTGCATATACTTCACTTTATGTCCAGCGACTCCGTGGTCTAGTGGTATGTCTCTCGCTTCACATGTGAGAGGTCCCAGGATCGAATCTCGGACGATCTTTTTTTTTTAAATACTTTTCTTTTTTTTTTTTTTTACTAAATGATAGTATTCAGCATGTGAAATGAAAAATTTACGAGGTTATAAAATCATCATTACATTGTGATAAATATTCCATATGAAAAGAATCTTCTATACACATTATAAAGAATAAAAATCAAATCTTTATATGCATATTGACATACATGTATTTTATTTGCTTGAGTATACATACATGTATACATTTAATAATTCTACAAATTCAGTCAGGGGAATTCGACTTTTTCCCTAAGGGGGGACACGAATTCTCTGAATTAGCTTGTGCAATATGAAATAGTAAGCAAAATTTTAATATAATTGAGATTTAATTTTTCACTTAAATGTTTTTCGCACTATAGGCATTTCTCTCACCATGTTAACCCATCTCCTTTAACTCTTGAATGGGACATAAAAGAATACAAAATCAATAAATCAAAGGGTTTATCTTTAAAGAGTATACTGTAAATGCTCTTCTAGAACGTATATTCTTACAAGACAATAAAATAATAGAGATCATCCTCTACCCCCTGCTGATGGTGTTTATATCTCTTAACTTATTTGCTATTTCAGAGGTTTCTATGAGTATAAATGATCATTTTTTTAAACGAGGCATGCTACACACTGATACATATAAGTTGATGTTACTGGGATTTCAACAACTTCCTTTAAAGTCGGTATTTGTTCAATTCTATGGTAGTCCAATTGACCTTTTCAGCAAATATAACTTTTCATTGGGTCGTGCTTTAGCTGACTTGTTTCCTACCAATTGATAGGTCTTTGTTTTTTATACTTAATTTGTTCCGTCTAGCTGATCAATAGATAGGGATCACAAGGGGGACGCTTACTCCTCCCAGACACCTGATACCACCTCTGGATTGTCAAGAGGTCTGTGTTTTATGCCGCTTCATATATTTGTGTTGTTTATAGAATTTTTTTTTAGATCGATCAATGTTCGTTATCTTTAACATCAAATGTAATTATACTTTCCCAGAGTATGCATCATCTAAAACAAATATGTAGACGTTGCATGTGAATGAATAAAATTTCAGGACCAAAGTTACAACAAAAAAGGTAAAAGGAAGTTTTGTTGAAACTTTCGATTTTTTTAAGATCAATTCTACCTATGTATAATTTCTAAAATGAGGTAATTTATTGACAAACAAGTTGATGAAACAAGAATATTCGCAGTATCGTTTAAAGTCATTATTTCGTAAGTTCTATAGTCGATACACTGACCTTGTCAGCAAATACAATTTATCGTTGAGTCAAATGCTGATTGACGTTTTTCATACTAAAAGTTAGTTCATTATTTACACTCTGAATTGACGACGGATTTTCCATTATTTCCTGATCATGACAAGGAGTACACGGCGGTATGATCGGTCGGCAAGGGATGCTTACTCCTCCATGGCACCTGATCCCACCTCTGATGTTTCGGAGGTCCGTGCTTGTTTGCTCCTATTTTGTATTGTCGATGAACTTTTGATCTTGAATACTGTTCGTTTTCTCCATATATTTCATCGATTAGCAGCTGTGACACTACTTTTTAACTAATTCACTAAGTTTGAAAATTCAGTTGATCGATGCTTTTAAACAAAGTCGAGTCGAGTTTTTACATCCTTAAAATTGCTTGGTTTTCACCAACTTTATAAAGTGTCTGTTACTCGAAATCTAACGTTTTCATTTTGTCGATAGAAAGTTACAGTTGTTTGAAATTTACTTTTTGTTGCTGAATCATAAACGAAGGAATGAAATATGGATAAAATTTGAATGTCTTCTTTGAATGAAGAGACCAGATAAACATTATTAAATGTTTTATAATGTGCACAATATAAATGATTATTTCTCTTTTGTGAGATATTGATAAACACGAAAAAGAAGTGGTTTTATTATGAAATTAACTCAATCATTACTCTATACGCAATCGTCTTTTTTTTAAATATCACCAATAGCGAACTTGAAAGCAAACGCAAGGCACTCATTACATCTACATGTATTTCTATAAGCATATTACGAGGATAATCAAAGACTTCGTGAAATGATTATTCCAACAAAGCAATAAAATTTATTGTATGTAGTCGACATGGTGAATTTGTGTGCAAAATTTATACATGTATTAAACAAAAAACAACAAAAGTTTAAAATGTTTTGAGAAGTTTCAATTAGCTTGATATGTTCAAATAATTTGCCAAATTATCGTTAAATACAAATTACATTATATGTTCACCTGGCGCTCTCGCCGTTACGCTATTAAATCTATTAAATGATTGCTCCCCCTGTCTCAATACGCTTTTTTTCCGAGTAATTCTCTCGAATTCTAGGCAATGAGTGAAACTCGGGATCGTCTTGTTTATTTGGCTTATAATGATATGGACAGCTGATTTCAATGCCTAATTTTGTACATAGATTATATACGTTGTGAAATTTCCTTGTTTGATTATGCTAACATACCTATGCTTGTCTGAGTTCAATGGATACCGCACCGGAGGAACAAGACTCTTTAACGTGACTGATAAAAACGGTTAACCTGTACCCCAGGCCTGTTGTAACATTTCCTGTGTCCGTACCTGTATTTTCCAGTGGATCAAACTTTACAGAATGATACTCACCTCCATATGACGTCATTTTCAACCCCTATATTGTTCGAGCATTTCTCGTAAAACTTTTTTTTAAAAAGTCTACTTACAAACTTACAAAATGAGGACGTAAAACTTGCAAATTACATGGAACTCGTACATGTACCACATGCCTGAATTAAGTGTTTATTTGAAGACAAATGCTCAAATCAAATAGTTTTTGTTCCTGAGACTCGGTTGCGCCGACAGATCAGACTATTGCTAAAGGAAACAGAAACAATTTTTGTTTTTAAAAAACCTAAGATAAGATTTTTATTGAACTTTATTCTATAGATAAACAAAATGATGTTCCGTGAATGTTTTAAAATTCGTTAATGAACCTCAAGTGGTGTTAATTACATGTATATGGCGCAAGCCCATGAACATTTTGATCAGTCTCGTATTTGTCCTTACATTTGTATTAAGTCATGAATATAACTTTTCACAAGAATGCATTTGGAAAAAAAATTATAGAACAGAAACGAGTTACTGTGTTTAACTATTTCCTTCCAATTTTTTCATTCAAATAACTAAATAACAATTTTTCAAAGTTGAGAGTCATCGATGTTATCAGTATCAATATGCGCATATCATTCATTTATATCAATAACGTTTGCGTAAATATCCCTGTTATGTATGTTTTCCTGTGGTATACAAAAATATGGAGACCCAAACATGTATATCTCATAGATTATAAAAATAAGTAGCAAACAAGATATACTGGTACCAACTACGATAATGATTGTTCTTTCTGTATTTTTGTTTTCTGTTGATTTAAAAGTCGTCACAACGTTTTCATCGCCTGTGTTCATTTTTGCTGATGTAGGAATTGAAAATTCTGAAGCAAATTGATTAATATGAATTACATAAAATATACAATTTTCTTACTAAATTTTGAAATTTAAGCATCTCACTAAATTTACATGCATCAACAAAACAAGGAAGGCAACAATAACTTTTGTGTACGCTATTATTGCGTACTATTTTGAATGATTTAAACAATTGAAGAAACCTTTATTTAACTTTGTTGTACGATACGTTTGCTGCAAATACACTACAAGAAATAGATATTTTTAAACATTTGTTGTTCTATGATAGCATTTGTAATGCTCAAATTCAAATAGATATATTTTTCAAGCATACAAAAATGATTAGGAGTAAATAAGATACCTGTTGAAGTCTGGCATCCAGATATGTGGTTGCAATTTACTTCAGAACAATTGCAGATTTGTCGACAAAGTAATCCGTATGAAGGAAATGGACATTTGTATTCACACGTACGTGCAAAATACCCAGAAGGACATGCTTAACAAGCAAGAAGGTATCATTCAGTGAAATATTTTCAACAATATCATTCAGTATAATTATTTCAATAGTAGTAATTTGATTTTTATATATGTCTGAAATGATTTTATATTACCTTGACATTTATTGTTAACTTTGTAATACGAAGAACAGCATGCATTGGTACCCCTAATAAAATATACATATTTATATACATTGTATATACAAATAGCTAATCAAAGTTCCAAAGTTTTCACCATAATAAATCAAAGCTTCAAAGTTTTAACCACATGGTAAGTTAAAGTTCCAAAGTTTTTACTGAAGTAAATCAAAGTAACAAAATTTTACTATTATATAGTAAATAAAAGTTGTAGTTAATCAAAGTTCCAAAGTTTTTACTATAGTAAATCAAAGTTCCAAAATTTAAACTATAGTAAATCAAAATTTCATAGTTTTCATCATAGTAAATCAAAGTTCCAAAATTTTCACTTTATTAAAGTTCCAAGGTTTTTCACTATTGTAAATAAAAGTTCTAAAGTTTACAATAGTATTTTTTATTAGGGAACATTCTCAGGGCTATTGAATTGAAACATAAAGTTGTAAATAAATGAAAAAGTATCAGGGAATATCTTTAGTTTAGAGAAAGCCATGACTGGAAGAAAACTGAAATCATCTTACCTTATAAAGCAAGCACTTGTCCCTGAAAAAATTAAAAAACATTCTTTTCTTTTTCTGGATAAAACTAATGATAGTAAAAATACTTGATTTCTACATAAGGCTATTGGATCGTCGAAAAATGTTTTTAAAATCACATGCAAGGGGGGGGGGGAGAGACAGGCAAGAAATGATGGGGGTTTCTGCAGAATCAAAAGCATGAACGGGACGTGGGAGTCAAACCCGAGACGTAAGGATCTCCACAAATCTAGAGCATACGGTCTTACCACTGCACCACGCTGGCCAGTGAATATGTCGTTTATGTAACTAACTGCAAATATTTAGCTTTCATTCTTTATGAAAGTTTCTATGCTTATCTACTTCTTCTAGTAGCTCATATTTTATCATTACCATTCCAGGTATCATTGCAACGTTTTGCAGATTATATAATTATATGTTTTAAAATCGGACAACAATTAAAGTTAATGCTACTTTTTGCAAGAAGCTATAACTTGTATATTATCGGGAAGTAATAAAAGAAATAATTTAATATTATTTCAAAACGCCTCTATTTATACTTTGAAAAGGTAAAAGTTATTCTTCACACACAATTCAACACTTACGGAAAAATAGAAATTCACTCTTCTTGATAAAGCGTGGTGAAAATACTTAAAGTAAAAGAATATAGTAATATAATCATAAAATATAAAAGATATGAATACATGTAGAGACTTACAATGACTAGAGAAAAATATGATCCTAAGAAAAATTAAAATCTTCACAAAAATCACTAAAAAATAATTCATTGTGGGTATATTACCATTATCAAATTGAAAAATAAAATATCGAATGATCTTTTTAAACATGTAGAAAATAAGGAAGTAATTCAACGTGTTTTGATTGCATCACACAATGAACACCGAGTGTATCAAGTATAAACAAACAATTTCATGAATTAATTTACAATTTGTGCTGTATTAATATCATGAATTTTAGCGAAATGGAAGGGATTCTAACGATAAATACGCTTTCTTGGTAAAATAGTTTTCTCGGGAAATTATCACGGTAAATGACCGACGGTCATTGTAAATATCTATTCATAAAATGACAAAAAATCCAGAAAGGTTTAAAATAGATTAAATAAAAAATAAAGTACATTAGAGTTAAATATTAAATTTAAGAGAATATTAATTTTTAGGTTAAGAAAATGTACAATTCTTTTCTCTTTATCGAAATCATTACGTTGCAATTTGATAACTCCATGTTGACGTCATAACGTCTTCAGTGTTATTTTCTTAATAAAAAATTGCATTTTTAGTGAGTTGTGTAGGGAAAACGGTTTGAGATATTTTAAAAAATAAATTGATTTAGAACAGGGGTATATAGACACACTATATAGATATTATCACCAGAATTTGGGACTAGTCGGATTTTGGTGCATAACGTACCTATTTTTTAGCAGTCGCCCGCGAGGTACTGTGGTTAGAACGTCTGCTCTAGAGTCGTGGAGTAAGGAGTTGCTCCTTATGTCGCGGGTTCGAATCCCACTGTGGAACGTGGAGACCGGTCCTTCGGATGAGACTGTATAAACCGAGGTCTCGTGTCGCAGTAGGTGCTGGCACGAAAAAGATCCATCACTGCTCAATGGCCCTAAGGTCTAGTATAGGATAAAGACTTACAGTCTTTCATCCGGCAAGTGGTAGCGTTTCCTTATGAGTGAAAAATTCTCGAGAGGGACGTTAAACAATATACAATCACGCAAATTAATTCCCAAATTACTGCCAGTCGACGTACATTGGCAACGCGACAAATTGATTTAATTCCGCATATGAAACACTTTTACACTTGTAAATAGCATAGATCTAGTATTTCTTGTTATTTTGTTGATATCGAACCTCAGTTAATTATATGGTGATAAAAAGATCTGGTAAAGCTGGGTATTAAACCAAATACCATTGACATCATAAGTGTCTCCAATGTTAAGCTTTAGAAACTTTATAATACTTATCATAACCTGCTCTGCTTAACATATGGAAATATTGGACATGTAAATGCAGCGGAAAATTGTTTATTGCTACACATTAAACATTTCTGAAACATTTCAAATGAAACACTCTACAAACTGCAACACTTTGGACTATCAAAAAGATGTTTCATGTTCAAATTATTTAAAACAATATAAAGGTTACCTTGTCTGGATTTCATGTGGAAAGCAAGTCTTTAAATAGTCAATCAATATTCAGGCAGAACAAAGACCGTTTACTAAAACAGCAGAGAAAAAAGAAAGATGAAGGGATTATTCTACCTTTCTATATCACCCCCAGTCACCAGTTCAAGTTAATGAAACTCGCAGAAAACTGGTTGAACTCAACAGCAAATATTGGAGCGAAAATATCAAAACGAGAGTTGTGGGGGACAAATTGGTTTTCCCGATTGGGTCTGTTTACAGAGATAAAGTGAAGACACCAAACGCCGAGGAAATTCTACAACTTGACCAGAAAGAACAACAGAAACTAGAGGAAATTGAAGTTAAACGCTCTAACACTCACACAGAATCAGGAACCCAAATTAGCGCTGCTGCAGTTGAGGTAGAGACATATGCAAAAGTTCGGAACTTCTATAAGAAAATTTCCATGGATCCAGTTTATGGGCGTGCAAATCACAATATACTGGTTTACCGTTTTCAAGACAATTCTGGGTCTATACATGACGGATACTGTGACGACGGCGAATTTGCAGCTGGAAGGAAAATGCTAAAAATTCTGCAAGATGAAAACCTTACAAATGTATCCGTTGTGATATCGCGCATGATGGGAAAACATCTTGGTCCGAAACGCTTCGACATAATGGAGAGAGCGTTGTTTGACGCCCTCAAAGAACTTCGATAGGCTAAAAGTGTCGTGCAACTTCTTGAACATTTTGTGGTGTCACTAGTTTTTTCCCGGATTGAATAGCTCTGTTCTGAACAGGTTTCTTTTTATAGTGTATATTCCGGAAAAAAGAAGTTTATGTTTGTTTTTGATTTTTCAATTACCGACCAAAGAAGTATGTCCGGTATTACATCGGCACAGAATTTGAGGTAAACAAAATAAAAATGAACACTCCGACTATTGATCTATTAAACTGTTTCAACTATGCATTTGTAATTTATGCAAAGAGTTTGTTTCGTACATGTACATACCTTTTTCTTTTGTTTATATATTCTTTTTTCAGTTTTGTTTACATTTTTGAGTGAGTGTGAAAGTGTGTCTGTGAGAGAATACAACAGTCATGTAGTCACAAATTTCGCTTGGAGGTTGCTTACATTTTACAAAGCAGTTTTTGTTGATGAACGATAATATAAAAATTGTAACGGTGAACTGCCAAGGTCTAGCGACAACTCAGAAACGACAAGATGTCCTTAACTATTATAGAAAAAAGGGTTACTCTATTTTGTGTCTGCGAGATACACATTTTACCTATGAAACAGAACCATTTGTAGAAGCTCAGTGGGGTTACAAGTGCTATTTTAGTTCTTATAAATCGAATTCACGATGAGTAAGTATTCTTTTTAACAATAATTTTGAATTTAAAGTCCACAAAGATAAGAGAGATAAGGAAGGGAATTTTGTAGCTCTTGATATTACCATTGAAGACATTAGGTTTACCCTGGTAAATGTTTATGGACCGAATACTGACTGTCCAGAATTTTATGAAAAGGTTAGAGATATTTTTCTAGAATTTGACAATGAATATTTTGTACTATGCGGTGACTTAAATCTTGCTCTTAATCCAGAAATAGATACATACAACTATGTTAATGTAAATAATCCAATGGCTCGTGAAAAATTGATAGAAATTATGGAAGATTTACAAATTATTGACTATTACAGGATTTTGAATCCAGAAAAAAAAGTGTTCACATGGAGGAAAAAAAACCCTGTCAAACAAGGCCGATTAGACTATATTTTAATATCTGAAGGATTATCTAATCTTGTTGAAGAATTTACTGTTAAACCAGGGTACAGATCTGATCATTCTATTGTTGTTCTAGAATTAAAATTCAATCCCTTCAATAAAGGCCGTGGCCTATGGAAGTTTAATAATAGTTTACTGAATGACGCAATGTATGTCGAAAAAGTGAAGCAAACTATACAAAAAGTCAGATGTCAATATTTACAAAACACAAATGATATTGAAAATAATGCTATTTTTGTTGAAAATATGGATGACTCTATATTCCTTGAAATTCTTCTTATGGAAATACGAGGAATATCTATTTCATATTATTCATTTAAGAAAAGAGAGAGAGAAAAGTTAGAGAAATCCCTCGTAGAAGAAATAGAGAGAGTAGAAACAAGTAATGAAAATAATACAGATATTTTGGATGAAAAAAAAGAAACCCTTGAAAATTTAAGAAAAGTTAAAATGCAAGGCCATTTAATTAGATCCCGTGCTAGATGGGTAGAAGAGGGTGAAAAGCCAACAAAATATTTTTGTAATTTAGAATTAAGAAACTATGTTAACAAAATTATTAAAAGGGTTGAGATTGATGAACAATACACTGTTTATGATCAATTTGAAATTTTAAACCAAGTTAAATCTTTTTATGAAGAACTGTATTCAAATAAAGATTCAGAATGTATTGACATGGATCTGAATGATATTATTGACCCAGCGGAAGTTAAAAAACTTGACGAGATGACTTCTTATAGTCTCGAAAAAGATATTGAAGAAAGTGAACTTTTAGATGTTCTTAAGAATATGAAAAATAACAAGTCTCCAAGGAGTGATGGTTTTACAGCTGAATTTTTCAAATTTTTCTGGATAGATTTGAAATGTTATATCTTAAATGCAATTAACTGTATTTTTTCAAAGAAAGAACTTCCAATTTCTCAGAGACTTGGAATTATTTCCTGTATACCCAAAGGTGATAAACCAAGACATTTCTTAAAAAATTGGCGCCCAATTACTTTACTAAATGTCCTTTATAAACTTATATCTGGATGTTTAAGTTGTAGAATAAAGTCGACTCTAGAATATCTTATTTCTGATACACAAACAGGTTTCATTAAAGGTAGATTTATAGGGGAAAATACAAGATTTATTTATGACTTAATGTCTTACACAGAGTCAAATAATATTCCTGGTCTGTTGATGCTATTAGACTTTGAGAAAGCATTTGACTCAATTTCATGGACCTTTCTTTATAAAGTTTTGAAGTATTTTGGTTTTGGAAACAACATTATTGAATGGATTAAAATCCTAAATACTAATTTTAAAGCTTCAGTTTTACAATGTGGTTTTTTATCAGAACAATTTTTTATTCAGAGGGGTTGTAGACAAGGAGATCCTGTTGCTCCCTACTTATTCCTCCTTTGTGCTGAAATCCTGGCTATTCTCATTAAACAAAACAGAGATATAAAAGGCATAATAGTAAAAGAAAAAGAACACAAAATATCTCAATATGCAGATGATACCTCGCTTGCCCTTGACGGTTCACCAAAATCTTTGTTTGCTGCTCTTGATACATTGGATTTATTTTCACAATTATCTGGTTTAAAGATAAATAGTTCTAAGACAAAAATTATTTGGATTGGCTCAAAAAAATTTTCAAGTCAAGTTTTTCATCATACAAGATGGAAACTAGATTGGGGATCCACAACTTTTACTTTGCTTGGTATAACTTTTTCTGTAGAGCTAGAAAATATTATTGACATAAATTACAAACTTGTTCTACCAAAAATTAAATCAATGATCCAACAATGGAAAAGGCGAATACTTACACCGATCGGTCGTGTCACCATTGTAAAAACGCTGATTTTACCAAAACTTACTCATTTATTTATTTCTCTTCCTACCCCTAGCTATGACATAATATCTTCATTGTGTAAGGACCTTTTTGAATTTATATGGAAATCAAAAAGTGATAGAGTTAAAAGAGATATAGTTACTCAAGATTATTTATCTGGAGGATTAAAAATGTTAAATGTTGATCACTTCATAAAATCATTGAAATGTACATGGGTCAAAAGATTGGTATCAGAAAGGAGTAAGCCATGGCTGGACATATTTTTAGGAATTAATGGTAGAGATGTTGTAAACAAATTTATGGATTTTGGTGATGCTTATATTTTAAATAGTCTAATACCTCAAAATAATATTTTCTGGTTTGATGTTTTTATTTCATGGCAACATGTTTTGAAGAATGTAGATCAGGATGTAGAAATGAAATGCAAGGCTTGCAATATTCCTGTATGGTATAATTCAAATATTAAGGTAGAAAATAAAAGTATTTTTATAGAAAATTGGTATAAAAGTGGAGTTAAAAATATTGGGGATTTTTTGTCAGAAGATTGCAATTTTTTATCAAAATCCGCCTTCCAAGAAAAATTCAGTATTTCCAATGTATGCGTAATGCAGTATAATAGTACTATTTCTGCTATTTCTAAATTGTTAAAGAATATGTCAGTAGATAGAATGAAATTGAGAAAACTTTGTCAGCCTAATTTACCATTTTATTTTGAAAATATTTTTCACTATGAAAAATGTACAAAGAGAATTTACAACTATATAAACAAAAATGATATAATTCCTACAGCAATTCCAAAGTGGAATCAAGACTTATCTCCCTTTGGAGTGACAGATATATGTATAAAAGATGTTTTTAAAGTTTGTTTTAAGACTACTTCTGATTCTTCTGTACAGTGGTTACAATATAGAATTTTACACAGGATCCTCCCTGTAGATTCTTATCTTAAGAAAATCAATATAAAAACTACTGATGTTTGTAAGTTTTGTACCCAAGAAACTGAAACTGTACTGCATGTATTTGTTCATTGTGACCATATTATATCTTTATGGAGGAACTTGAGTTTACATATATACAGAACAATTTCAAAAAGAATTGCATTTAATGATAAAAATATTATCTTAGGTGAATTACCACTTACAAATGAAAATAGAATTGAAAATTTTATGATATCATACACAAAACAATATATTTTTTTATGTTTATTGCAACCAAAAATACCTTCACTTCACAAAAAAAAAATATTCAGGCATCCATATGGTGCTTTGATTTAAAGAGGTCCTGATGTTTGAAATTAGTTATAAATATAATGACTCAAATTAATAGTTGTGGACCAGGGTCGTTTGTTTTTGTTTTGTCTAGTCAGCGTCTTCATCTGGTAGCAATAAAGCATTTCTTGGATTGGAGCAACGGACAACAACAACAAAGGAAATTTTACTTGGAATCACCATACCAGTGTAAGATAAATTTTCACATTGGTACAAGAATGAACCGAACAACTTTGACAAAGCACAACACTTTGTCCAAATTAGCCGAGATGGATTTAGAATGTTCAAAGATAATTTTTTAAGACAAGAATACAGGTTGTGTTTGAATTGCCTATCGCATTTTTAGCTCACCTGAGCAGAAGGCTCAAGTGAGCTTTTCTGATCAAAATTTGTCCGTCGTCTGTCGGTGTCGTTGTCGTCGTTGTTGTCGTTGTTGTCGTAAACTTTTCACATTTTCATCTTCTTCTCAAGAACCACTCGGCCGATTTCAACCAAACTTGGCACAAAGTATCCTTGGGTGAAGGGGATTCAAGTTTGTTCAAATGAAGGGCCACGCCCTTTTCCAAGGGGGAGATCATCATAAATTTGTTAAAAGTTAATGGCATTTTTAAAAAATCTTCTTCTCCAGAACAGATGGGCCAGGAAAGATGAAACTCATGTGGAAGCATCCTCAGGTAGTGTAGATTCAAGTTTCTTCAAATCATGACCCCCGGGGCAAGGGTGGGGCCAAAATGGCC
>PRKT01000609.1:12729-39601 GCA_003671525.1 Saccostrea glomerata | reverse complement strand
GGGGGGGGGGGGAGTAAATTCAAGCCCGATGTGCTCAGGTGAGCGCTGTGGCCCCTGGGCCTCTTGTTTACTCAATGATGGAAGATTTTTTAAAAAGAAAGTACGTTTCGTAAGTAACCCCTTTGCTCCTTATAATAACATTTGTTAGATATGAAGCAAATGCCCTAAACATGTTATGCATCAACATTTTTAAAGGCGAAAAGCAAGAGTTATGCATTCACTCATATTTCAGCTGAAGCTCACACTGTTTCTCTGCCCAAAAATCTGCCTCGATATCAAACAATCAAAGCAAAACTAACATACATTTTCACAATTTTTTCAGGTTCAATTATGTAAAGCTAATCTACAAAGAAGCACTTTTGAAAAAAAAAAACGTTCCGATTCCAAACATATACTTTTTCAAGTTATGTTTAAAGGGATGTTTGATTTGCTCAGAAGCAAAATCTATGTTGTTTTGAAAACAAGACCTTCTACCATTTTAATTGAAAAAAAACCCTTCTTACAAAGTGTGCTCCTTTTGATCAGATATGTTTGTATATTCTTATGAAGCAAAAATCTGTTTTAAAAATATCTTTAAAAGATACGAGTAACATATTCTCCAATAGGAATAATAAACACAAAAACATAACTAAGATGTTCAATGAATTTTTATTAAAAATACTAATACGAGGGTTGTCCCAGAAAAACGCGAACATTTTTAATATCTTTTGTTTTACTAGGACTATAAAGTTAAAAATTGGCATACATCATGATCAACATTTTTTGAATAATGCCTAAAAATTTCAAAGAAATATCTCTATATATAAAATTTTCCTCTTATGTAAAGGAATCTATCAAATCAGCTGTCGGCGCAACACTGACGACGTCAAAACGTATCTTGTAGTGTTTACGAATGTTATGAAAACTGCGCCTCTATAAATATTCATTTTAAGCACACATTCGGCAATGTGTTTAATTTTTTTGAGTTAACCAAGTTATGCATCTCAAATATTAGTGATACTAAAAGATTGGGGAGTTAATTCTTTTCATAGACAATTTCACAATCCCGATCATAAACCTACCTGGTCGAATTATTTAACAGCGGGCTTTACGTAGGCCTATGACATCCAGCTCTTGTCTTTTCAGTTCGTCTTAATTTATGTGGTCTATTCTCTTCTATCAGATATCAGTCAAGTCAACCTAAAACCTCTTCTACTAGATATAAACCTGTTTCCCATAGTTATGTTTTTTTTCATCGTTTATATCTTTTTTTCTATATGCAGGAGACATATCCCACTAAACATAGTGTTGCTTGCTAATTTGGTGTTCCACATCACGGCTTAACGTCACCATTTTTGACAATGTCTGATTCAGAGCGCTTTGCTATATATCGTCATATATTTGTCATTAATGATGTCAAGTAAATAAAATTTTAAACACAGGTACACCAAATCATAGAGTATCTATGATAGTAAAATTTTTGATATTATATTGCCATATAGCTTGATAACAACGAAAACTTCAATCACAATTTTATTTGTAAAAGTCAAAAAATTGTCGTGCGCCGACCACCGATATTTCACATCATTTAAATGCTGTTTTTATATGCATATGACATCACATGCCTATAATATTTTGTCAGAATATCTAAAAGATGATTTCCCAACAGCATGCCAAAAATTATTAGTTTTGGTTGAATAGTATTTGAAATATTCAAAAAGTTCGCGTTTTTCTGGGACAACCCTCGTACATATTCCACAGGTCATCTATGTAATTTGGTTATTAACAACTGCATTTTAAATTTTACATATCCATCTTCATATTTGTATTACAAGCTTGTATATTAACCAAACCTGCACAGATAAGAGAAAAAGATTATTACTTACATAATTATTTAAATGACGTGTATTTTTGTTTCAATAACATCATAAAACAGATGAATTTGATTATACATTCACGAAAACATCTTACCCTTTAACTTCGTGCATTTCCCCTGAAAGAAAAATCAGAATTATGCACGGGAATGAAATAAATAATGAACTTATTTCAGAATGAATACACATGTATTCTTCATCATTCAAGTCCCTCGCGTGGCCCATTGGTTAGAGTGTCTGCTCTAGAGTCGCGAGGTAAGGAGTTCATCCTTACGTTGCAGGTTCGAATCCCACTGTGGGACTTGGAGACCGGTCCTTCGGATGAGACCGTATAAACCGAGGTCCCGTGTCGCAGTAGGTGCTGGCACGAAAAAGATCCCTCCCTGTTCAATGGCCCTGAGTGCCGAGCATAGAACAAAAATTGCAGCTCTCCACCGGCAAGTGGTGGCGTCTCCATATGAGTGAATGTTGGACGTTAAACAATACACAATCAATCAATTCATCATTCAATAATTTTTCAGCTAATTTTTCTTACAAACAGATGCCTGTAATCTTGCTCTTAATTTTCCTCCATGCCATGCAAAATGCAATTCCTCCGATAGTCATGACTACTGATGCAATGATAGATAAGATTGTGCTGATCAATGGAAAATCTTTGATGAAATGAAATGAAGATACTGCATTTCTGGGAGAAAAGGGGGGGGGCATAAATACAGTGTACGCTGAATTTAAATTTTATTCTCCTTCTAAGCATAGCATGTTACTTTAACTTAATAAAGATGTCAGCCAAGATCTGAAAAATATCATATTTTGAAGAATGTCCAGCTAAAGATAGATTTTTTGAATTATTTCATTTAACATTTACAATGAGAGAAAAATATGTCTTTAATAGTGCAAAGGTCTTTTTCAGACAAAATCACTCAGAGAAATTCAGACGAGTTCTGTTTTTCTCTTTTTTTTGCCATTGACGCTTAAGATATTTTACAATGTGCGAATTCTCAGTCCTTAGAGTTGCCTGTGGCGCAATGGTTTGAGCGTCTGCTCTAAAGTTACGAAGTAAGGAGTTGATCCTTACGTTGCCGGTTTGAACCCCACTGTGGGACGTGGAGACCGCTCCTTCGGATGAGATCATATAAACCGAGGTCCCGTATCTCAGTAGGTGCTGGCACGAAAAAGATCCCTCACTGCTCAATGACCCTCAGTGCCGAGTATAGGACAAAAATTTTGCAGCTCTCCACCGGCAAGTGGTGGTGTCTCCGTATGAGTGAAACATTCTCATGAGGGACGTTAACCAGCAATCAATTAATAAATGAATAAATAAATCCTTAGCTATAAAAAAAATTAGTGGATTTATATCATTTAGAAACAGGCTTTTTTCAACATTTTCCATTTCTTACCCTTGTTACCTTTATCGCTGGTTTTAATTTCAAGAATATCTGATCCGTTTTTATCTCTGATCAAAATTTCTGAGGCCTTTGAGTAAAATATCGTTATTTGTGATACTGTAGATTGGCAAATAATCACGATGGTTTTAATTTTACTATGTTCGCGATTTTTAATTTTTCAGCGAATTTAAACCCATCGTGAATGCTTTTATTAGTTTTAGAAACGTTTAAATGCTTATACGAAATTTTAATTATTTTTTTAACAGCGTGAAATTAAAACCGTCGCGATTGGTAGTTTTTGAGAAATCGTGAAACTTTCACCGTGGAATTAAAACAACTTACAGTATGCCACCATACATATTACACCGCATAAATCCAGACAAAGACGCTGCTTGAAATATGTCGCCCTTGGCTTTCTTCAGAGTATCAGTAATTGAAAAGTAGCTCCTCTCTTGCTCTGAAAGTACATGTAGTTCACTAAAAGTCATATAAGCGAGTCCACTTATGATACAAATAATTCTCCTAAAATGCATTTTCTAGTCACCCACTTAATTTTTTAATGCGACCTTGAACTGCTATGGTAGCTCGATGGTAAAAAAGTGACACATCCTTTGGTCATAAAAAAATTTGGTGAATCGTGAACAGTTCATTTATTTCTAAATTTTAAAAATCTAGACCAGACAGGAATTTGACATTTTTTATACCAGTTGCCTATGGAGAGAACGATCATAGGCATATATGCCTGCTGTTCAATCCAATTCAATGAATAAAATATACTTTAAACTATACCAGTGACCTTGATTAAATACTTTTTTAAATATAGATGTATATGTAATTAAAAAGATAAATTCCTAAGAAGGTAATGTTCATGGACACACAAATGTCTTTCGATCTGGCGTTATCTTTTGAAATCATATTCACGTAATTTTTTTTATCTATCTAATACATAACGTTTTATTTTATCTACAATGCGAAAACGTGCAGAACTCTTTTTGCAAAGAACTCGCTGTACGGTAAAGGCACTGAAAACTGAAACGTTATCAAAATAGACAGAAGAACGGAACCTTTGTAGGAACTCTTTCTTAGGCTTAAAAGTGATTTTCTTTTACTTTTCTATATTCAAATATAAATTGTACTTGTTACCTGGGACACAAGAAAATATGATGCACAATCTTCCAGAATCTAAGGACTGGAAAAGGTCGGCAATTGCGACATTACATATGTGTTTCCCATTGCATGTAAATAGCGATGTTTCTAAAACAAAGTAATTTCTCAATTGAAAATGATAGCCAATGTCATATTCTGTCCCTTTATACAATTTTAAGTCTCGAAGCAGGATAATTTCCATTCTTCCAGGGCACTGAATGATCTCATAAGTGCCCAAACGAATATCTTCTTTCCTCCAACATGCTTCTTCGGCTATAATATACACTGTGAAAAAACAGAAGATAGTTAATTAAAGCTACCGTTAATCACAGAACGGTAAATTGTGCATATAAGTTAGTGTCGTTAGGCGTACAAAAAAGCATTTTTAAACCCACTTTTTTTTTAACCAATTTTCATTAACAGTATATGTTTTAAACCTTCAATATAACTAACTTACCTCTTTTCAAAAGGCACAAATAGAATATGAAGAAAAACATTTCTTTTCAATATCCATGTACAGTACTATAATTTCTATCATTCATTCATTGTTTGAAACCATTTAGTAATTTGCATTAAGCAATTCCATAAAAAGAGGTGGTTTGTGCTATAAAGTAAAGTAACTGTTATGAATTCAATCGAGTTCAAATGCTGAGGGTATTAAGCTTTTTAGGTGCTTTACGACGTGAGAGGAAGTTTTTGGTAAGAAGGATTTTTCCACGTTTATATAGTGTTAGATATACTTTGGAGTTTAAATCTGCTTAAGTGTAGGACTTTTAATTGAAATTATAATTATTAAATGATATTCTTCAATAGTGATAAAGTTCACTGCTTAACAAATAAATGTTTCGAAATTTATGTTATGGTAAAAGTGCGTAATATCTTTAGATATTCATTAACATGCATTCGAAATGCTCCAAAATTGCTGTAAATATCTAACTGTGTTTAGGAAAAGAAGGCAATCACCGTACCATCGACTTCCTCCCTTCACACGTTGGCCAAATCTTGCCAATGTTTTCCATTGCATGTCTAAAACAAAATAATTTCTCAACTGAACATGATGGCCTATTTCATATTCTGTCCCTTTACACAGTTTCACATCTTGAAGGAGGATAATTTCCATTCTTCCAAGGCACTGAATGAATCCAAAAGTTCCCAAAAGAACATCTTTTCTCCAATATGTTTCATCGGACAGTACCTACACTGTGAAAAAAGAAAAGATAGTGTAAAAATAAATCAACAACTTATAGCAATACCTTCAATCAAAGTACGGTTACTTGTGCATGTAAAGTATGTCGTTAGACGTGCAAAAAAACATTAAACTCACTCCTTGTTGTCCAATTTTCATTAACTGTAAATGTTTCCAAACTTACATTTCTTCTTAATATCCACCTACAATACTATAGTTTTTATTCATTCATTTATTGATAAAATCTTTAGTAATTTGCATTGAGCAATTCCATGAAATTGAATGGTTTGTGCTAAAAAGTAAAGTAACTATTATGATTTCAAATGAGTTCAAACTCTTGATGGGTTTTCACTTTTTAGGTGTTTACGGTGTAGGAGGAAGTTTGTGGTATTACCAGACCTAATTTTGTATTCATATGAAGCAGTATTTGTGCAAAAATCTTATGCGTGAAAAAAAGAAACACTTGCTGTGGCCTTAAACTCGACATTTAGATATTTCGACGACGCATTGTCAATTAACAATGCTTATTTCCATTCTTATGTCGATAAGATATACACAGTGTATCCTGGTGAGCTTGAGATAAAAGATACCACAGAGCCTGACACATCTTTTTCATATTTGGATATTAAAAAGATGTTAATGGTAATCTAACAACAAAACTATAAAATAAACGTGATGACTTTAACTTTTCTATCGTTAACTTCCCTTACTTATGCAGCAAAAATACATCATTACCTGCATACGGAGTTTATAAATCTCGTTGACTCGATACACCAGAGCATGCTCTACCTATGAACAATTTCTAAAACGAAGTAAATTATCGACAAACACGATGATGAAACAAGAATATCAGCAGTCTCGTTTAAGGTCAACAATTCGTAATTTCTATTGACGATATCCTGACCTTGTCCAAATATAATTAATTATTGAGTCAAATGATAAGTGACGTTTTTCATACCAGGGTTGTTCGAAAAGTTCTGCCATATCTTTTTTTATTTGACGTCAAGTGTTATCCAAATTTGGTAGAAATATTTTAACAATAAATTCAAATGATTTGTATTAATCGTACTTATTGTTAGTCCATCATTTATACACTGATATGACGACGGATTTTCCGTTATTTCCGGATCAAGACATTGAGCACAGGGCGGGTGTGACCAGTCTCGGCAGGGGATGCCCACTCCTCCATGGCACCTGATCCAACTTCTTCTCTTTTGGAGGTCCATGTTTGCTCTGCTCCTACAAAAAAAACCACGATGCATTTAAGATATTCTCTCTAATAAGGTATGATAAGGGTAATTTTGCATGGCAAAGAGAATCTCTTATGATTTGTGAAAAATTATCCCACAACCCTCGGGTTCAGATTTTATCCGGGGGGGGGGGGGGGGGGGGCACAAGTACCTGTGAAGGGATCCTGTAGATTAAATTTCTTTCAAATACGATCATTATCTAATGAAACTATTAAACATATGCATGTATATATAAATAATGCATAAGAGATCTTCCAGATCAAATGCAGGGCTAAGCACTGTAGTTGGTGTTATACTTAAAAGGGTCATTTCAACGCGTTGATGTCACAATATAGAGAGTTAGCCTAAGATGCATTTCATGGTTCAGAAGTTATGGTAAAGGTTTTAAAAAGCTATTTTTAGCATAAAGGTCACAGTAAAGGTCATAAGGTCAATGACCTTGGTGTCATTTCAAAGAGTTAAATGAGTGAAGTGAGCATATCAAATATGAAGTCTTTATCTTTCATGGATCAAAAGTTATGGCGAAGGTTAAAGTTTGAAAACGAAAAAGCTATTTTTAACATATAGGTCACAAGGTCATTGACATTTGTATCATTGGAAAGAACTTAATTAGTGGAGTATGCATACTAAATATGAAGTTTCATGGTTCAACAGTTAAGGTGAAGGTTAAAGTTTGCAGAAAATAGCTTTTTTTTTCAGCATATAGGTCACATTCAAGGTCACTAGGTCATTGACATTGGTGTTATTTGAAAGAGCTTTATTAGTAGATTATGCATACCAAACATGAAGTCTCAATCATTCATCATAAGGAGAGGACGTTCTAAGTATTAAGTACTTGTGTCCAATCCATTTGTTGTAACATCTTAACAATATAATGTGTCCAAACCAATCATTCATGGTTCAAAAGTTATGGCAAAGATTAAAGTTTGCAGACAAACAGACAAACAGATAAACAGACAGACAGACAGACAGGACAAAAACAATATACGCCCCGGATCTATCGATACGGGCGCATAAAAATCATTTTAACAAGTGTGGAAAATAGCGTTTAAATAAGTTTTGTATTTCTAAACAAGATCTTTTGAACGACAATCGAGTTGGAGAAATGCTGGTCTTAATCGAGTTTGATGAAATCCCCCCCCCCCCCAAAAGAAAACCTCTTTTTTTGAAGAAGCCATTCTCAGCTTTTAAAGCAATTGTGCATTGAATACCTTAGCAATATAACCATAAACACTATATAAGGTGATAGCGGTATACATGTATCGCTACAAAAAATAAGGAAATATGGCGATGGAAAAGATTATTGATCTGGTTTTTCATATAATTTAGTTGTTTGTTGTCCATAATATGCTATAGTCAAGAAAGAATAAGAAACTTTGAAAATTTAATTAATATGTGACACTCTATAGTGATTTTCGTTAACGAATAAGAAAGTTTGGATTTCCTTTTATATAATTTTTTTTAACATTAGATAACAAATTCCTTCATCTAATTTGTGTTCCTTATAATTTGTGTGATCAACGACTAAATACCAGTATTAATTTTATCGAATCAGTCCCCTTTCCAAGATTTCTTTTTTTTTGGGGGGGGGGGGGTGAAAGAGAGTAACATTAATCATTCTCATGATAATACAAAAGCAGAATATCGATTAAATAAGAGCAATTTTTCATTCAGAAGGTTTATTAATTTCTTGATCTCTGCTTACTGTAATTGATATATGGCCTGCAATATGAAATACGTGCTTTGTACAGTGTAGAAAAAAATATTAAAACATTTCTTTCAAAAATTGCTGTAAAGTATCGCCTTAAAGATAGTTGTTGTTAAATACTGAATAAAGGGTATAACCTAGAAAAAAATATTTTTTTTTCATGCAGTTAATTAAACGCACAAGATACTACAAATTACATTGACATGGGACATTCATGTAAAAGAGGGGGAAAAAGGAATGCGAGATAACTCGTGCACACTTATGGAAAGATAATTCCTGACCGCCGACCTGCAGGCGGTACCAGGTAGCCTCGACCTTCATTTATGCTACCCGCATACAACGAATATAATTGGTCAACAGGAGTTGCTTACACCTTCTAGGCACCTTGTTGTTGTTGTTGTTGTTGGGTTTTTTTATATTTCCCAGGATTTGAGTTTTATATCCCATACTTATTCAGGCTATGGTACGCAACAAAATAATTGCAATTTATGTACCAGCCTCTATTAATGATTTCTTCTAGGTTAAGGTGCATTTTTTTTCAGATTTCCTATTTCCTGTTCACTGATATTGTGATTCATTGATCAAATCACCTGGGGTTTTTTTGTATTTTTTTTTTCCTCATATTTTATTAACAAACATTGTGTTTGAAAACTATGAAATGAGAATTGATTAAGTAACTTTAAACATCAATAAATGCAATATTTAGCTACTACAAAAAAATCAGATTCATTATTGGACTTTAGTGATCTTTACTGTTCTTCATGTTCAAGAACTGTATTTCCAAAGCTTTATAACAATTGATTTATACACGTTTGAAGCTAGTCTATTATATACAATGAATTAGGCTCTATAGTAAACATTATTCAAAGATATACAAAATAGGAAAATAATCGGACGGATATACTCCGTTGGATTCTATGTGTATCTCTTATACAAATAAAACATTTTTTTAACGTTACCAGCTTGTTAAAGCTGCAAAAATTAAAATTCGATACTTTTACTACATGTAACCCAAAAACAATGCGATCCAAAACAATTTATTTACAACAATAAAAAAGGAGCAAGACAAAACAGAAAACTATAAACTCAATAAAATTCCAAGCAAAACCGTTGTCTATTTTAATGTATAATGGAATCATTTGAAAATGTAAAAATTAGTCTATACGAAACAATGATTTGTGACTTTTGTAAAAAAAAAAAAAAATGAAGGAGGTAAACATGTATAATTCACTCATAAAATTCTTACTTCAGTTAGTATTTTCATGAAAAAAAAAATGTGTATATATCGTGAGTCATCGTCATTCTAAATACACCATTTATTTGCTAGTACAACTGGTTGTTAAATCTTATGCACAATTAATGAAAATCATTTGATAATGCAATAATTTAGTAAATGCGTTTCGTAAAGTAGCTTGTTATTTAATGGCGCCATGCTATAGAACTGTCTATAAAGTATTTGTACGCAAAAAGGAGTCCTTTTAATAGTGCATCAAGAAATCATTATAGGAACCAGACTGAGTGTTAAGTACTCTCATGTACATGTAATTGCAAGGGAAATTATATTTTTACTGTGTATTTCAATCCAGTTTAATATTACAAGAATATTGTTTAAAAAAACTTCAAGAAAATGATGAAATGTCATTTTCCTGTATGTTTTCTTCTTTGTGTCTTCTGTAAATTTTCACATCCTCTTTCTTTGGAAAAACGGATGACAAGAAACTTTTATTTTGACAACACTTTGCCGTTGCATTCTTCGTACTACGTAAATAATTTCGAAGGCGTTAGTCAAGATGAATGCGCTTCGCACTGTTTAATACTAAAATCAGCGTGTGTTGGAATATTGTATAACAAAGCGCTCTTTTCATGTAAACTCATGAAATGCTATCTCAACGAAAGGTCAATTGATAAAAATCGTGCTGATATCGGATGGAAATCCTGGTTTCAAAATAACAGTAAGTTTATTAACGTCAACCTTTGTATAAAATAACTTATATTGGCAAGCAATAATTAAAAAAATAGAGATTTTTTTCCAATTTAGGCATATATTAAAAAACATCTCCCTTGTCATTTTTAGCTCACCTGAGCCAAAGGCTCAATTGAGCTTTTCTGATCACAATTTGTCCGTTGTCTGTCGTCGTTGGCGTCGTCGTTGTCGTCATCGTTGTTGTTAACTTTTCACATTTTCGACTTCTTCTCAAGAACCGCTTAGCCAATATCAACCAAACTTGCCACAAAGCATCCTTGGGTAAAGGGGATTCAAGTTTGTTCAAATTAAGGGCCACGCTCTCATTCAAGGGGGGTTAAATGGGAATTATTGAAAATTTTGTGGTATCTTTTAAAAATCTTCTTCTCATGAACCACTGTGCCAGGAAAGATGAAACTTATGGGGTAACATCCTCAGGTAGTGTAGATTCAAGTTTGTTCAAATCATGACCCCCGGGGGTAGGGTGGGGCCAAAATGGGCGATCAAAGTTTTACATGGAAATATATAGGAACATTTTTAAAAATCTTCTTCTCAAGAATAGCCAAGCCATAATTGATCATATTTATATGGAAGCATCCTCCGGTAGTGTAGTTTCAAGTTTGTTCAAATCATTACCCCCGTGGGTAGGGTGGGGCCAAAATGGTTGATCAAAGTTTTACATAGGAATATATAGGAAAAATCTTCTCAAGAACCACAGGGCCAGGAAAGATGAAACTCATATGGAATCATCCTCAGGTAGTGTAGATTCAAGTTTATTCAAATCATGACCCCCGGGGGTAGGGTAGGGCCAAAATGGCTGATCAAAATTTTACATAGGAATTTTTAGGAAAAATCTTTAAAAATCTTCTACTCAAGAACCACTGGGCCAGGAAAGATGAAACTCATATGGAATCATCCTCAGGTAGTGTAGATA
Source organism: Saccostrea glomerata (assembly GCA_003671525.1). Taxonomy (NCBI): domain Eukaryota; kingdom Metazoa; phylum Mollusca; class Bivalvia; order Ostreida; family Ostreidae; genus Saccostrea; species Saccostrea glomerata. Next base: position 28,176 of record PRKT01000609.1, on the reverse strand, counting down.
CAAATTTTTTTTCAAATCATGACCCCTGGGGTAGGGTAGGGCCAAAATGGCCGATCAAAGTTTTACATAGGAATATATAGGAAAAATCTTTAAAAATCTTCTTCTCAAGAACCACTGGGCCAGGAAAGATGAAACTCATGTGGAATCATCCTCAGGTAGTGTAGATTCTAGTTTGTTCAAATCATGACCCCCTGGGGGTTAAAATTCAAGCCCCCCCCCCCCACCTCAGTAAACTTTCAGTTCTGATCTGATATGTGTTTTTCCTAGCCAATTGCTCAGGTGAGCGATGTGGCCCCTGGGCCTCTTGTTTTAATATGTAAACGTTATGGTGATGATTCCCCAAGAAAAATAAATGTATACAAAGGCCTCAATTTGAAAGAAATCTGAGTGTGTTTATTTTCGAGTTACTCAAATCGAATGAATTTATTATGAGTCATCATTCTCATAATTTTTAAAATATTTTTTAGATTTGTTTGTTTATCATGTTTTTTTTAAGTGGATATGTTTTTTAGTATGTCCTGATGGTTGGTTTCCTTTTGATGAACATTGTTATTCCTTCACCGAAACCCCACATAATTGGGATAATGCAAAGGTAAATGTTTATCCATCCATAAAATAATTTGATCAATGCTTTTCTGAAATAAAGAACCAAGCTAGTAGCATTTTTCTTAAAATATCTGTGAATTAATATTATTATCTTTGAATCTGAATATTATTCATGAACCTATGTACCTTTGCATGGATTGCATGACAAAGATTTGTGTTGCAAATAGGCGCCTATTTAATTTTATATTGGAATATATATACAAAAAATACAATGTAACTATAAAAAAAAATACAAAAACATTGTAACTATAAAAAAAAATAATGACGTCAAAAAGTGATCAATTTAATAAAAAAAAAAACAATACATATCTGTGAGCAAATATCCCTGGGAATTCCCTGGAAATTCAAATGGGACGCATCAGTTTCCTTGGATGACCACGACCTGAAACTTCTGACGAAACATTTCATAGTCAAATGTAGAATAAACACAAAGCTCTAATATTTTATTAATCAAGTCAGCAAAAAACGATCCAATGATGGATTAATGATTTTGAATTAACAATTATTTTAAAGTACGAGGGTTGTCCGGTAAAATCGTGGACAATTTGTCCAGTGAGAAAAATAATCATCACTACGTTCTGAAATTTTCACGACTCTTTAGTACATATTTTATGAATAAACTATGCGTATTTCAAACAGATATATGCATAAATAAACAAATTATGCGATTTTATGTTATGCATTGTATTGCCTTACGGCGCACGGATGATAAGGTCATGGTGTCTAAAACAGCGTCACATTTCATATTTGTTAGAAATAAAGTTGGATGAGTTCCTCTATATTTTAGGAATTTCATTGTTACACATATACTTGAGTCTCCATAAATAGTTGAGGAACCAATATGGCACACACATGCGATCTTCTGAAGATTTATTAGTAAGTTACGGACAAAATTCTCACCATCATTCAACTAAATATTGATACATGTATATTATATCGAAGGTGGACAGTGACAGTGTGTTTTGCTGTTACAATAGCAGTTTGTCCGTATGTTTTGTACATGTACTACCGGGGGACTCGATCAAAAAGACTTCGCTAGGAAAAGTCCCATGTATTTCATTTGTATACTAAAGATCTGGTGTTGTTTTTATATTTTTCTTCTTCTGTATTTATTCAAAGTCTCGTAAGGTGTCATTATAACATCTTAATAAAACTGAACTGCGCTCTGCTGCGCCGTAACGTCATCAAACGTCGGCATTTTTCGTGTATTGTGATGACCACTTTCCCATTTCAAATGTTCGGGAAAAACTGTCAAAAATTAACCAAATGCCTTGAAATCTTTTAAAAGATGACAAGATGGATTATGGAATCGAACTAGCATAATTTTTACCCCAGTCTTATATATTTCAAACTTTTATTTTGAATTAATACTCATATATTTTTAAATAAAACCTTGGCTTTTTGTCCGTGCGCCGTAGTACCGTACCCTGCTCACATTCAAGCTTAATAAAATCTTTATTATACCCCCTGCTTGAAAAGCGGGAGGGTATATAGTAATCTTTAATTCCGTCCTTGGTCTGTTACGCTTTGGGGTACCCATCTCTTATCCGCAACTCCTCTTATACCACTGGATGAAATTTAATGAAACTTTCACAGAATCTTTATTACGTATTGCCATTGTGCACCTCCTATTTTACTTTTTGATCCGAGACATATTTTGGGTTTTCCATACCAAAACATGGACTGTGCCATTTATACACATATGGGAGGCGGGGGGTATCATTTAGTGCGCCCATTGCTCACAGTACCTCTAGTTTTTGTCTATTTTTTTTCTAAAAAAAATATTATGCAACTAAATATGATAGATTTAAACATTTACTGAAAATTTTAGCTCAATGAGCCCATTATTTTTCGAGAATTTTTCGTATATATGAAGCTCCACTTAAAAGATAAAAGGTAGAAATATAAATGTATACGATCATACTCGTTAGAATCAAAAGACTTTGAATCTGAATGATATACTGTTATTGTTGGCTAAAATTTTATCCCTAATGGACTCTCAACTAATTTTGATTTGTTTAAATTATTTTTTATTGAAGTTCAATGTTTTGGGCAAAATGGAAAGAAAATTTGACTTCTATTAGCAAAGTGAATATAATTTAATAGATTTACGAAGGGATTTGTTTATGACTTCAAAGGTAGTCCGAAACAACTGTTATGGTTTTATTCACTTATTCTGATGTGCAGTCGGCCAATGCCTGCATTGAGTGACTCACTTTGAAGTCGGCCAATGCCTGCATTGACTGACAGACTTTGAAGTCGACTAATGCCTGTATTGACTGACTGACTTTGGAGTCAGTCCTTGCCTGACATTGATAGACTTTATAATGCACAATACCTGACTGAGCCTGCAATCATAATGCATAGTATGGTAATGGGAGTCCTTCGCTGAGGAAATAAGAAATGTTAATTATCTGCATTCGCATATACTCAGTAGTTGAACAAATTAAGTTACATTGCAAGAATGCAGGCAAGGAGATTTAAAATGGAAAAATATTTCTGGTGAAAACATCTCGATCTGAAATATCAGTATTTTTCTTTCACGAACCCAGAATTTAACTTTATTTTGCTCAACTTTGAAAAGGAAAATTTTTGTCAATTCAAATGTGTGCTTCAGAATAGGTTTTTATAAGGTGATGCATCAGCCACTTGTAACCAAAGCTTGAAAAGATGATATTTGCATAAAGAATAGTTAAGACAAATTAAAATTTAGTTGAGACTCTATTCAATGCAGTTAATGCAATTATGCAGTTTAGGACATGCTGAGTAACTGTTGAAAACGAATGCAGCATTTTAGGCATAAATAAATTGTACATCATTATTATTGTAACAGTGTGTTTTAACTGTATATAATTTAATTATCATACTATATTGAATAAATATTGTTGATATAAATGAAATTGAATAAGATTTTATAAATTAATACAAATCCCAGATCCACCCCTTTATTTACTTGGTGAGCGATAAAGTTCAAAGGTTGTAGTATTGGGGTTCTGTCATTTTATCGGTTGGAAGGTTTGGTGGTTCTGAGTTGTTCTCAGGTAGACTACTCAGAGGTTTTGGTCAGGTTGGCTGTGTATAATTCACAGAATATTTAGATAAAGACTTGAGACCTATAGACCAGTCCTGAGAGTAAGTATTTACTTTATTAATATTCTATATCTTTATAATACTTCTGTTTAGCTAATATCACTGTTTGAAAGAAGAGTGAAAGTTTAAATAATGAATAAAAACTAAATCTTCAGTATTTCATCTCAGAGTATATATTTATATTGAATCCCATAATTCAAATATTTAGCATACAAATAAATCACTATACAGCTAATCTTTACAACTTATTTTACAATCACATTTCAATTAATGTAATGATATGTAATTAGAGCTTTAAAATATACAAAAGCTAACATCTTATAATTACCTATCTATGGGACAAGGCCCTTTCTATAAAACACCAAAAACAACTGGATGCTTCAGCTTTACATATTAGGGTTTATCTCATAAGGATGAACCAGGTTTTTTAGTGCAGTAATTGCTTGTGCATAATTTTCTAATGGGCGAAGGGCAGTAACTCTTATAAGTAAGTAAATTGTAATTTCTCTGTCGTGTACCCCTTTTTCAATGTCGTGATCATGTGCAGACACGTCTGTTATTTGGTGAGCATGGGCGTTCAACTCTTACTTTTTCTTTATCAACCGTCTGAGCAAAACACACGAAATATTTGTTTCCGACAAAATTTGTTAAATCGACTTAAATCATTGGCATCAGTTAGAAAATAAACTGAAAAGATGTTGCAAGCTCTCAGAACATCAACGTCCAAGAGCCAATATGCCCGTCCTACATTATGTTGCGGTCAAGCTGCTGCAGCCATCTCCACTGCGGTTAGGACCACGCCACGAACCCAGGCGGCCATTACAGTGACTAGGCCTCGTGGTACCACAGCCACATTAACCGTTCCGACGGCGACGCTACCTCAAGTTTCTAGCATAACCACCAGTATTCCTGCTAGTAGCATGATGGAACAAGCCATACCATGTATACAGATGCAGCCAGGTCGACAGGACGTGGTAAATAGCGAACAGGGGACTGGGAGCAAAACTGACCCATGTACAACACACACAGTTGATTCTTTAGCTTTACCCTTACCATTTATAAGTACAGCTTCCCCCCGAGGTGTTCATGTATCACAAATTTGAAAGAAAAAAATATAATAATGAATTTGTTCATCTGAATAAACTACTATTTCATGACCACACGTCTACCCCTACAAATCAAATAATTTTTGAGGATGGCACATTTCAACTTAAACCCAAGATTAAAGAACAGAAAACTGTGAACATATCTCAGTGGGTGGATGCCTTCTTGATTTTTGGATCTATTTATTTATTAAAGCATCCTACTGAAGCATTGTCTTTGTTCAGGTATATGGCAACGATAAAGAGAGGGGCAGATAATATGTATCAGGGGTGGCAAGAATATGACATTCAGTTTCGTTTAAAAAAGTCATTCAACTCGACAATCAGTTGGGCATCTGTGGATGCAGAACTTTGGTTAGTTTATATGCAACCACCAAGTAATAGAGCAAGTGGGAATCAGTTGAGAAATCCTCAAACTAGCTTAGCACCTTCTCGTTTAAAATGCTATACTTTTAATTTTCAAGGGGTGTGCAATAAATACGTGTGTAATTATTTACATCAATGTCTTAAATGCAACGGCCTAGTACATCCTATGAAAAATTGCACCAAAGGTAACCAATTTCAAACAGCTTTAGTAAATCACAATACTAATAATAACTAGAAAGTCTGCCATTGCAAGCAATAGCTTATGTCGCCCCGAACTGGACAAGAATTTCATTTATTTCATCACTAAAACAATTCCCAATATAGTTAAGCTTGGACAACCATCGACTCGTATCAGTCTTTTCAGAACTTTCAGTACTTTGATTTAAAAATCAAAGTTAAAGAATTTTCACTTTTCCCCTGTTTCCATGGAAACTATTGAAAGTTTGCAATTTTTAGATTCAATGAGCACAGTTACAGATACTAATCATTACAACAATAAAATTTTATGAAGAATGTTCTAGGGACCAGAGAGAAAACTCGCGGACAAAATTCGTTACTTTTTGCAGGTTTCAATGGCAAGGGTAGCCATTTTGAAACTGAATGACCACACAACACGACTACAACCAGCGATACTCCTTTGAGGAAAGTTTCAGGAAGATTGTCCCAGCCATCTCCGAGAAACAGCCTGGAGAAAAAAAACATGCGTACAATCATAATATGTCGCCCGACTTCGTTCGGGGCGACATAATTATTACAGGAACAGTGGAAACCAGTTCCAGAAGGGACAAAAACACTAGTTTACAGTTGGCAAATGACCTTCAGTTCCAGCTATGGGATTTAAGCAGATCACCTATAAATGTATCACTTTTACCCAGACTGTGAGAATGCCAAATGTTTGGCTAATGGTTTTAAATTTGGTTTTAGATTAAATTACCATGGAGAGAGAAAACGGTTAGAATATAAAAACATGCTATCTACCCAACAATTTGTAAATGAGATTCAAGTCAAGATTGACAGAGAAATAGAGCTTGGGAGGGTGTAAGGCCCTTTTCCTTACCCTCCAAGAACTACGTACTCTAACTCTTGATTCCCGCCTATATTTTGGACCCATTAAATTCAATTTTAATGGCAATTTGGCCATTAAATCTTTGTTTAATACAAAGAACAGTTCTATGGTAATGAATTAATAATTTTAATTCCAGCGCTAGATAGTAAATTATCATTAATTTCAGCTCTCGAAAAAAAGGGGGTAGACAATATTTTCTAGTGAAATCGAACTTTCAAAAATCACCATAATTTGAAATAGTCTTAAATATGATAAAATGTATATCATATCTTTTCATATGTTTTACGCAAATAAATAAAACATATATAAATTAATAAAATACAATTATGTAGTTGAAAAATAGCTTTAAAATTGGTGAAAAATCAGCATTTTTTTGTTTTTCGTCTATAAACATATGTTCCCCCCCGTGAAACACAAAAAGCTTTGGCATAAATTTGTAAAATGACAGTCTATATTACCTGTAAAAAGGAATTTTTGTTTCACGGGGGGGAAAGATGTTTTAAAAATATTTTCCGTTTTCCATTGATTTCTATAGTGAAAAACTCAAGTTTTACCAAAATTATAGAGTTATCTCTCTTTGGTATCCCAAAAAAGTAACGTTTTATTAAAATTCATATAAATATCTATAAAAATTTTGAAAATCATTCAAATATGTTAACTTTTGATAATTGACTTAGAGGTAGGCGGGAGAACAATACTATCGTTCGTGGTTCTTTCTTATTTACGTTGTAACCCCATTGGTATCATTCCTAAGAAACAAGGGGGTTGGCGCATGATCACGAATTTATCTTATCCTTTTGGAGATAGTGTAAATGACTATATAGATTCAGAGTTGTGTTCAGTCAATTATTCAACTTTTGATGATGCATTAAAAGTCATTTCCGCCAAACGTGAGGGGGCATTAATGACAAAAATGCATTTAGGTTGTTACCCATATGTCCTCAAGATTTTTGTTTATTTGGTTTTAAAATTGCAGACTTGTACTACATAGACAAATGTTTGCCCATGGGCTGTTCAATATCTTGCTCATTGTTTGAAGAGTTTTTAACTTTCCTTCACTGGGAAGTGCAGCATAGATCAAATATTGAGAGTATAGTACACTATTTAGAGGATCTTTTATTTGTTGGTGAGAAATCCACAGATGAATGTCAAATATTAATGTGTTGCTTTCAAGAACTCTGTCAAGGGCTGGGGGTTCCACTAGCTGTAGAGAAAACTGAGGGTCCAACTACTCGTATTTGTTTTTTGGGCTTAGGCATTGACACTATAACTCTAACGATTTTTAATCCAGAGGACAAAATAAAGGAATTATTGTCAAAAATCCAAAATGTTTTAAGTTGTAAATAGGTAACATTCAACAATTGCAATGCCTGGTAGGAGCACTGGCCTTTGTAGTTAAGGCATTACCAGCAGGAAGGGCTCTTTCTCGTAGGATCTATGGGGCAATGGAGGGAGTTAAAAATTCATTTCATTTCATTAGAGTAACAAATGAAATAAGAATGGACTTGCAAATGTGGGTTTAATTTTTGCTCAACTTTAATGGTACTGCGCCATTTCCTTCGCAACATTGGCACGACAGTGGATTTTTAGAATTTTTTACAAATAGTTCAGGAGCATATGGCTGTGGGGTAGTTTTTGGAAATCATTGGTCTTGTTTATCCTGGACTACATACTGGTCTTCAGACATAATTAGGCATATAACATTATTGGAGCTTGTTCCCTTAGTATTGGGTATTAGTATTTGGTCATCTAAACTAAAAAACCTTAAAATGCTGCTTCATGTAGACAATATTTAATTAGTGCAGATTATCAATCAAAAAACAAAAAGCAAAAGAGTCATGGTGCTGCTATGTTTCTTCGTCCTGTAAACTCTTCAATTTAATATTCAAATTAAAGCTCAACATATTATGGCTACGAAGAATAATGTGGCTGATGCAATTTCTTGATTTCAGTGGTCCAGGTTCAGGCAGCTAGCCCTTTGGCAGATCGGTTTCCATCTACGGTACCAATACAATTTTGGGAAATTATGGAGAAACTATAAACAAACTTTTGCAAGCTAGCATATCAGAAAATACTGGTAAAGTTTACAAACAAGGTCTACAGAGTTTTATAATTTTAGAGTTAATTATGAATTTCAGCAAACATGGCTTCCACCTTTTGACCATATTTTAAATTTCATAGCTTATTTGTCTGAGCAGGGGTGTTCCTTTTCTACAGGCAAGTGCTACGTGTCAGGGATAAGTTTTCTAATTAATGTAAATGGTTGGACAAATCCGTTAGAGTCTTTTTTTGGTGAAGAAATTGATGGCAGAGTACAAAAAGTCATCTTTATCTTGTGATATGCGTCGACCAATCATATTAGCACTGTTGCACAGATTAATAAGTGCAGTACCACATTTGATCTTCTCAACGTATGAAGCAGTATTATTTCAGTCATCTTTTGCCTTGGAATTCTTTGCATTGAGAGAAAGTGAAGTTATAGATCTAAGTAGGGGTGATATTCAGATTTTAGACAGTGGAATATCGGTGTTTATAAAAAGTTCCAAAACAGACCAATTAGGCTCTGGGGCTTCCATTTGGGAGCCTTACACGTCAGAATCGGTACTGTTGGTGAAATTGTTGAAGGATTTTTTCCTGCTGTCTAGTAAAATTGAAAGGGATGTATATTTTCCTCACTTTAACTCAAAGCCATTGACACAGTTTCAGTTTTCTAGCATGTTACATAAATCCTCAAAATTTCTAGATATCAAAACTTCAAATTACAATACCCACTCATTTCGCATTGGGAGTGCCTCTCACTTATATTTGGAAGGGTTGTCTGAGGGGGAAATTCAACAAATGGGTAGATGGAAATCGACAGCATATAAATCATACATTCGCCCTTTAAATACTTAGATACAAGTGTTTAGGTAATTGATGGAAATCATGGTGCATGTTTGATGGAAATAATTGCATTGATTTTCTACAGGGGTCATTTGGATTATAGATCTTCAATTGTATATTGGGCACATAGCATTGCAGTCAAATCTAATCAGTAGGACCTGGGATTAGGCCAAACAAAATATTGTGGCATGGAATCCGTGGAATGATATGAGAGCATTAAACCCAACATTAGACTTCTTATTAGTTAGTAACAAAACTCCAGATATCATTATTATTCACTGTGGGGGGAACAACATTGGATAACAATATAACACTTTAAGAGGTATACAAATGATGATGAAGGCTAATTTAGCGAAAATAAAAGAGCGATTACCAAATTGCATTATTATTTGGTCTTATATCTTGCAACGAAGCAACTGGTCAAATGTAGTAGCTAACACCGAGGGAGAAAAAATGTGGCGAAGAATCAATAGTTCAGTAGCATCTTTTGTATTAAATAAATTAAGTTTAATCAGCTATTAGGTACCCAGATATAACTGCAAATCAAAGGAATTTGTCCGCCCAGATGGTGTTCACATGACAGATTTCACAAGACGAAAGACCACCTTTAAGCAATTGCTTAATGGTAGCTTAATGGTGACTTAATGGTGGCTTAAAGAAGTTAATTCCTTTAAGCCACCATTAAGTCACCATTAAGCTGCAACTTACAGGTGCTTAATGTCCAAACTTCATTAATCTACCATTAAGCCACCATTAAGCTGAGACTTAATGGTCAAATCACATTACACTTTAAAGCATCTTATATAGAATCTTTGAACTAACTTTTAGTTGTTTTAAAATCATTTACGCAAAATTTATTCTGACTCATAATTTTTCTCGATTGAAATTTTTATGAGTTTTTGACAACATGCATAAACTTGAAAACACTGAGAACAACGTTAGCTAACAGCCACAGGGGTTTGCTCCCAGTGTCTAATAATTATTTTTTGTAAAATCATCTACAGTGATAATAAAATAAAACATCCTTTATCAGTGCCATATATTATTTAAAACAAAAATAATAAAGCATTATTACATGTTGTGTCTTTATTTTTAGTGTATATATGATTTTTAAAAAAAAAAAAAATTATTACACACCGGGAGCAAGTCCTTGTGCAATATCTAAAATTTTCAATACCCAAAATCAATTTGTTCTTAAATTATCGTTATCCGTGAACACAAAATACATATTTTTTTGTAAAAATGGTGTATATATTTCATGTGTTAAATGAAACATTCCACTACAGAATTTACGGGAATATAACTTTAAGTCAGATAATCTCGCTGTTTTTTTTTTTTTTTTTTTTTTTTTTTTTAGATACAGTGGTAAGCATGCTAAGCTAGTATCTGTCAAAATCTAGTTGGTCTTTTATTTCTTTTTTTTTTAATGCAGCGGTAATTATAAGTATCTGTCAAAATCAAGTCGGTCTTCGATGATTGTTACTTCAAAATCGATTTTCAGAAGAACAGCCGATCAGACTAAACATGACATGATACCAGATTTATACACATTGAGAAACAGGGTAAGATTAACAGATTATCAGTGTACAGTACACCGACCGGTCAGACAATAGACCTTAATTATGTGACCCCCGTCCCCGGTTAACTAACAGGGAACTATACATACACAACGTACACTTAGAACTAGATTTTGATGATCAATTATTTTTACAAAATTTAAATTTAACGCAAGCAATTAACAAATTAAAAATTATGATTCATCGTAAAAAGTCAATTATTTTGATACCCATTATGATACAGAAAGAATTGAAACTGAATATGATATTCTAAAAAAAGTTTTGCAAACGTAATTAACCAGGTAACCATGATAACTCTTACGCGAGGATTGATACTAAATTGTTGACACAGAAACCGTTTATAACCCCAGTACATGTATATATATTTAAAAAAAAAACAGGAAAAGCTGTTTTTCGTCTTTCTTTTTCGATGATAGATTATTGCGTTTTATCTATAATTAATTTATTTTCAATCATGATTTAATGCTTTCATATATAATTTTTTCGAATAACAGAGCGAAGAACTCCATCACATCACATCAATCTAAAAGCCGAACTCAATGAAGATAATTATATTAATGTGATATAAGCCTTTCAAAAAGATCCACAAATAATATTGTTTTTAAATTGATTAATAAATTAATTCAAGACTTTTGGAAACGTTCAATAAAATACTACTAAATACTTTTCCTAGTCCAAACAAATTTTGAAAAAAAATAAAGTTAAATATGGAATATTTCCCATTATATACAAGAGCGGTGATAGCCTAATGGATAAGGCGTTCGCCTTGAAAACAGAAGGTCATGGGATCGCGCCCCGATGACGGCGATTTTTTTTTTTTTTTTGAAATTTGAATTTCGTTCTTTTTTCAATATTTTTACCAAATCAAGATATCTGCGAACTCTTCATTTAAAATATTGATAACAAATCACTCCAAAAATAATTTTTCACCCATATAAACAATATTATTGACGGGGTAATGTGAATTAATGGTGGCTTAATGGTGGCTTAATGGTGGCTTAATGGTAGCTTAATGGTAGCTTAATGGAGTTTGGACATTAAGCACCTGTAAGTCTACCTTAATGGTGGCTTAATGGTGACTTAATGGTGGTCTAAAAGTAACCATTAAGGACATGTAAGCCACCATTAAGTAACCATTAAGCCACCATTAAGCTACCATTAAGTTAGAAATTTGGCTTAATGGTGGCTTAATGGTTACTTAATGGAAGCTTACTGGTGGCTTATAGGTGGTTAATGGTGGCTTAATGGTGGTTTAAAGGCGGCCTTTAAGCCACCATTAAGCACCCATAAGCTACCATTAAGTCAAGCTTAATGGGAGCATTTCATCTTGTGTTTAGGCAATTTGTTTATAAATACTGTAAAGGGTGCATTGAAACAATTTTTATCTTGTAAATTTCAAACCAGGACCTTTCCTTGAAATGGTTGTGCTTGTCATGGTTAGGTGATGTATATATATTGATTTTGTGTAACTAAGCATTCTATTGTCAAACTCCTGAAGTTTGGAAATGAAACCGGCTGAGTTTATTTCGGTGTTGTGATTCTTTTATTATATATATATATTTTAATGGCTCTTCAGACAGTTACAAATTGAATATAAAGTTGCTTAGTAACGTTCATAAGCACGACGTCAAGTATTGTTCATTGTGACGTCATGATAACGTTAAAAGGTAGCATTATACTTTGCACCATCACAATCACTTAAATAATCAAAAATAAGTAGAAAATAACTAAAGTAATTATTTTCTGTTAAGTTTTGGGTTAAATAGTTTAACAAAGTAGTCCTCCTTTGCTACTCTGGATATTTCACAGTCATTGTTCATTTTATAAAATGGAAATAATTTAAATTTGCCTTTCCCACAGGTAGCGAAGTGCTCACTGCACGGCGTATTTCTTGTGCTAGGGTCCCGGATTTGTTGTTTATGGACTCGCATTCGTGCGTTCAGTTTGCTGGTTTGTCCTATGTAGTTTTCATCACAGGTCGGGCATGTCATGCAATAAATAACATTTTCTGATCTACAGGTCATGTTGGCATTTGGTGTTAAAGTTTACGCCAACCCCTAAACAAGACGATGTTGACCTTAAAAAGGACACAGAAGAATTTTGCCGAAAACTGCGTTTGAGAGAATTTTTTCAAAATGAAACAGAAGACGACGGATCTTTAGTTAAAAATAAAAAAGGTTTTAAACCGCCACCAAATAGAAATAAGCATCTTGAAGATTACATAATGTGTCTTAAAAATTCAGCGGATACTAACATAGTGGCAACTAATGTGAAATCAAACATTTCAAGAAAAGAGCAGAATGCTTTAAAAGATTTGGGTGAAGATTCGTCCATCATTATAAAAGAAGCGGACAAAGGAGGTGCCATAGTTATAATGGATAGAGACCATTACAAGGAAATGGTAATGATTCAACTTCAAGATGATCAGTTTTATTAAAAAACTTGACCAAAATGGAGACCGCCAAACAATGCGTAGAATCGAACGACTTACGAAAAAATTTGCTGATGAATTTACTAAGAATGAAAAAGATTATCTCACACATTTTGAAGTTAAAACCCACACATTTTGAAGTTAAAACCAGCAATTTCTACGGTCTACCAAAAATTCACAAATCCAAAGAAATCCAGGAAAATGTCAAAGGATGTGAAAACACATATATAAAAATTCCTAAACCCTCGGATTTAAAACTCCGTCCTATAATAGCAGGACCATCCTCAAGTACACAAAGACTGAGCAATCTACTTGATTTGATTCTTAAACCATTGTGCAAAAAAGTACCCAGATTCATCCGTGATGATTTGGATTTCCTTAATTACATTCCAGAGGAAGTACAAAAAAACACGCTTCTTGTAAGTTTTGATGTAACCAGTCTTTACACCAACATCCCACATTACTTGGGACTTGAAGCTGTGAAATTTTGGATGGAGAAATATCCGACAGAAACAAATGAAAGATTTTCTAAAAAATTTATACTTGAAGCCCTTCAAGTAGTTTTAGAAAATAACCATTTTCATTTTGATGAGCAATTTTACCTTCAAATTAAGGGCACAGCTATGGGCACCAAAGTGGCACCAACGTATGCAACCCTCGTTATGGGTTACTTGGAAGAAAAACTATACGATAAACTTCCGGAAATTTTTGACGAAACTTTTGCACAATATATTCTCCAAAACTGGAAAAGGTACCTTGATGATATTTTCATTTTTTGGAATAAAACGGAAGATGAGCTACAAAAATTCCATATGGTAATTAATCAATTACAGGAATCAATTCAGTTCACTATGGAGATGAGTGACAGTCAACTTCCATTTTTGGACCTCCTTCTAATTAGGGATGATGCCAAAATAATTACTGACCTGTAGCCCTTTTCACAAAAAATCTTAAGTTTTTGCTTACGATTTTAACTTACGAATTTCTTACGACAAATCTTAATTGCTTTTCACGAACGCATTCGTAGCAGATTGAACTTAAGATTTTACTTACGATAAACTTCGTCCTTTGCAACAGTCTCAATATGCTTTATAATCCTTAAATTAGTAGATGATAATAAAAATATAGCTCAATTTTCATCATTTATCAGCAAAAACAAACGTTACTGACAACAAATAACGAGTGCAAGCAAGAAGTTTGAAATGTGACGTCACAATCACAAGTATGACGTAAGAGTTGGTCGTACGAAAATCTTAGTGAAACTTGAATCGTAAATATTTCGTAGTGTATTTTATGTGATTTTTCCAAAATAAGCGTGAGAAAAATATAAAATAATATTGGAAGTCACTTTTACAAGTTCTATTTAATGTGTATTTTGATTTTTGTGGTAATATTTTAACATTAAAATAGGTTTGAAAATACTTAAGAGAGGGTACAGGCTCTCGTAAAGTTACGATAGATTTTGCACTTAGAAATTTCCTAAGTTTTTTTGTGAAACGACTTTTATCGTAAGTTTTCACTTAAGATAGAAATATGTCGTAAGACTTTTTGTGAAAAGGGCGTACTGCAAAGAAACAGATTCGCACCAATATTTGGATTTCTATTCATGTCACCCCTCGCATACTAAGCGTAATATTCCATACAACATGGCAAGACGCATATGCACAATAGTAACCGATACAACTTTAAGATCGAAAAGGTTAGACGAATTTAAATCATATCTCCAAAAACAACATTACCCGGGGAATCTTATCAATGCCGGTATTGAAAACGCAGAAAACATTCCTACTTCTGTACTAAGAAACACTCGCCGCAAGGATGATAGTGAAAAAAGCGACATCCTTTTTGTTGTGACACACAATCCACGCAACCACAATATTTTGAGAACAGCCAGGAGATTTTTTCCGATTTTAGAACAATCCAAAAATCTCAAAGACATTCTCAAGAAGTCGCAAATAATTAACAGCAGAAGACAGGCACCCAATCTAAAGAAAATCCTAACCAGAGCAAGATTTGTAACGAACGATGCCAAAGTCGTCAAAAAGTGTGGTGATCCACGCTGTGGAACATGTAAATATCTGGAGGAGGGTAGCGAAAAAACTTTAAAATGTTGTAAAAAATTAACACCAAATGCCAACATGACCTGTAAATCAGAAAATGTTATTTATTGCATGACATGCCCGACCTGTGATGAAAACTACATAGGACAAACCAGCAAACTGAACGCACGAATGCGAGTTCATAAACAACAAATCCGGGACCCTAGCACAAGAAATACGCCGTGCAGTGAGCACTTCGCTACCTGTGGGAAAGGCAAATTTAAAT